>JALLPH010000193.1:0-25903 GCA_036939855.1 Cyclotella choctawhatcheeana
CGAACTTTGGTCCAGTGACTTGGGAGCTAATCGATTGCTTGGCTGTTGAATCTCCAGACAATCTCAATTAAAGTGTACTTGTATTAATACCTTCATAAGTGATATAAATGAACTATTGTATTCATAAATCGCTTGCAACGCTTGCTATTATTTAATAGAACTTGATCAGTATCGTCTTGAAGTCTCCACAATTTGTCCGATAGATCCATTACGCCTTGCCGTTTTGCGTGCATCATACCACAGTGCAGACAAAAATCAACAATCAACACATCTCTCACCCCTCACCACTCACCATTCACCATAACCTTCACGCAACCAATCACAAACAACAAACAACCAACAACCAACACACACAACATACACACACAACCTCACACAACCACAACATCACACAACAAAATCAATCAACTCAACCTCACATCATCCGCATCGCATCCTCCACATCACACAAAGCGTTTGCTGACCATGAAGGTTTCCGTTTTAATATCAGGTGCTGCAATGAGCATCAATGGAACTGCTGCATTCACATTCGCCAAAGGTGGCACCGCGATCACGATACGCGCAATAGAAGCCAATCGGTCGGCACTACACGCCAAGCAAAACGGCAAATCCAAAAGACGAATCAACAGTGTTACTAGCAGGGGCTTTGGCAAACCGACGCCCCAACAAAACATAGATAATATCGTGAACAAATCATACGGACTTACTGTCATAGAACAATCAAATGAAGAGGCGCAAGAAGCAATGGATCACTTCTTTTCAACACATGATGAATGGCGTCCACTTTTCAATTGCATCATGTCGTCTACTATGCCACCAGCTCACACATACTTGAGCCATCATGATTCAACCAACAACATTTGGGACACAAACAATCAATATCCATGGAGTATCTTACCGGCAACACCATCAGACGACTCCTCTCTATCAACCATATCCCTATTCTTGGATGAATGGCAAAGATCTTTAACAGACATACCCATGGATGCATTTAAAAATGTCGAGGGGGGATATGATACACATTTCCTAGAGGAAGGGCGTAGGACCATTGCCGTATCACGATTTCATGTTGTTAATCCTGCCGTGGAAGAGGAAGAGTGGGAATCACAACTGTTTCGATTATGTTGGTCTGAATTGGGCTATCTAATGAGACAAGACGAGGCGGATACGGGGTCGTTAATTCTATTACCCCAAGGTTTGCGAGATAGTGACGGTGGTGGATCATTTAAACACGTGCAACGGATTGTTACAGAGAAGTTAATACGACCTATGCAATGGCTGGGAAGGGGTGAGGATGTGGAAATTGTAGCTATGGAGAGGGGGACTGTCGGAATTCGATTGCTTTATAAGTTAGGAGAAATTCCAGACTTGAGTGAAAAGTATCAAATGAATGAGGGTGATTCTAATGAAGGTTAAATATTATAAGTATTTAAAATCCATAAATTATTACGGTTGATGTATGATAGACCGAAAACACTTGTGAGTTTATAGCTGTACCTGGTGCCCATCACTTGTTCTCGTTGATGAAATCGAGTCATTTGTATCAATTTTTGTTGAAATGATCTTTCATAGAAGGCTGTATGTCGTTGCTTTCATATTTGATTGCACCTTGGCGCCTTGTCAGCCATCACATAGTATATTCAAAAACTAGAAGCATTCTGTAGCCCCAGGAGAAGTTCGTCGCAAACTAGTATATACTGTAGACATTATGTTGTCTTTTGAACACAATATGTCTTTTGAGAACGGTACCTATACCCCCTGTTCCTAGTGCAAATCGGTGTAGTTTTTCAATCGTCTTTTGCATTCTCGCCGCATTCAAAGCGAAGGCATTTCCTCCTCTCTATCTCAACTACGGACCAATCAAACCATTCTAATGAATTCCTAACAAGAGCTGTCTCGAATAATCTATGCCAACCCGTCCCGAGACAGACACCTATAATAGAACCCACTACTACTTGATTTGCAGTATGGTAGCCCAGATATACTCGCGAATAGGCACAACCAAAGGCTATTCCTAGAACCGACATTATTGTTACTTGAGTGTGTAGATACTTCCATATTTTGATAAGAACTGTCAGCATTCCTTCTCTTAACATTGGTCTGGTATGTGCATTACCATTGATATTGCTTTGAGAAATAATCCATCTATGTGATGGTAATTTATAGCTCCATTGGTTACCCCCTCTCCAAATGTACACAATAATAAAGGTTGCACCAAACCAAGCAAAAGCTGAATGATTTGAAGGCATCCCATACTCCGATTCTATACTATTGTTATGACATCCATCATTTCGATCAGGCCGTGGCTCTTTTATGATCTCTTTCAACACACTGCACACCGCAGCAGTTAGTATGAGCCCAAGTAGGAGATATGCAGCAATGACATCTTTGTAGCTGTAGAAGAGAAAACCGAAAGTAAGAAAAGAAAGAAAAGTGATTTAGCTAAACAACCTGTGGATAGCAATGTCGTGATCAATACCGAAGTCATGCAAATCAGGTGAAAGCAATCGAAACGGTACGGTACTGACATGATGATGGATGACGAAAGTGCGCACACAGCGAATGGCGGAGTGAGTGAGAGGAGTGCTAAAATGGATGCTAAGTGGTCGTTGTGGGGGTAGGTGATGTGAGTCAGGCTGAAGTGTTTATGATATTCCATTTGCACGTCTCGTCTCAGACTCGACGAGTGCTCGTTTTCATTTTTTGTGGAGTTCCAGGGTTTCGATTGATTTTTGATCTTTCAATCTTTGTATAAATAGGAGGCAGGAGATACGCCCACTATTTGTTACTGAAAATCTCAGGGAATGTCAGTTTGCATCAACCCCCTAAAATAATGGGACCATCGCGTCAGAAAATCGAAATCGATTTCGTTGACAAAGCAACAACTAACTGTAACTGACCCATTCCCAAACACTGAATAGCACTGAATCTTTCAGTAATCTTGAGTAATCTCGCATTAAACCTCATTGCTGATCTCGAACCACTGCTACCGCAATGAAGCTCCACGTTTTACCTCCCTGTGAGTTTAATTTTAATGAACCGCCTTGATCAATTCGCCGTAAATAAGCTGCACGAGTGCATACAAATGTTGTCTTTGATTTCACTTATCTCTCACGTCTCTCTCTCATCACACTCAAAACAACCAGCTCCCAACTCACACGGTCCTCTAGCAATCGTGAATAAACTAAAAATCCCTGCTGAGATCGTCAACGCCTATGGCAAGACCCGTACGCCTGAATTCATCGCTATGAATCCGTGTCACTGTTGTCCTACGTTGGAATTTGAGGACGGGACATCCATGTGGGAAAGTAATGCTGTTATGCGCTATTTGGTAGTGAACCATGACAAGGAACATGTGTTGTATCCGGAAGATGCCAAGCTTAGGGGTAGAATTGGTAAGAACATTGCATTGCTATGACTAAACCATTTATATGTCCTAGTTTTAATATTATATGTTCTGTGTTCTGTCTATCTCGTCGTCTTATCCAACAGACATGGTCATGGACTGGCGTCAAGCTTCTCTCTACCCATGCTTACCCGCCATTGGTTACATTGTCTTCGGCATGGCTCAAAAAGATGAGGAGGCTCAAAAATCCTTTGCCAAACTCCAGGATGAGCATTTCAAAACCTTGACGGATGTCTTTCTCAAAGATACCGCCTTTTGTTACTCTGACAAACCCACTATTGCCGATTTGGCAATTGCACCATGTCTGACATTCATTAAAGTCCGTTCCAAGTTTTGGGAGGCCATGCCTGATAAGGTAAAGGAATATCATGCGAGGGTTTTGGAGGCATTTCCTGAGACAAAGGAGAATTTTGATATGTTGGATGGAATGGTAAGATGATTTCATGATTAACCTTGTTATGTAATTGTTTTTCAAATTCTTTTGTGAGGAAAAACTCATACTGTTATGTATTTCATAGGTTACTAGTTACACCGGGGAAGGCAAAGATACAGAGCCTTGAGTTTGGATGAGCTAAGACTTTGTGCGCTGATTTTACTTCATTTATTTTTCAAGACGCTAGTAGACTTTTAGACTTTTCAGACCATTTCTGATTGAAAGTTAGAGGCCACGGCCAATGCAGGCACGAAGTTGTAGCCTGTTGTAGCTTATTATAGCTAGCCGAAATAATAAAGATACAACATTATGTAGTAACCAAACTCCTACCTGTAACTAAAAAAATCATTCCAATCACCAATCAGCTCTCAACTGACATCATCCATGACATTGTTATCATTCGTAAGGATACTGCTGTGTGATGTTGCTAACGACTACACCCAACAATGAAACATCCTTTTTGTCTCCATCCACTCTCCACTGTCTCGCCCCCCAAGCGCCAAATGTACCTACCTACCGTCCTGTAGCTAGAATGGTACGTACGTTTACGTACTACGCCGACGCACACAGCCACAAGCACCAGTGCCACACACATCGATCCACACGCACACCACCAACCTCCACCACCACCACCACCACACACCTCCACACTCACACTCTGAAACCATGGAGACCGTACCGCCGCCATCAATTTCACAACCCGCACCACCTCAACCAACCCCAGCCTCCCCAGCTCCAACCTCAACACCAGCAGCTACCTCCACCCCCCTCCAAATAGGAGACACCTGCGTCGTCCTCTGGCGAGATGAGAGTACCTCCCTCAAAGCCAAGATCATCGAACGTCGCCGCACTCGCAGCAGCGCCAAAGCCAACAAGTCTGTGGGGGAGGAGCCGCCGTCAAAGAAATCAAAGGCAGATGTTGGTGATGCAGGAGGGGAGGAGAATTTGACAGCAGAGGATTTTGAGTATTATGTCCATTATGTGGAGCACGATCGGTGAGAGGTTTTATTGATTTTTTGTTGAGGTGAAGTGTGATGTGCTCTTTTAGTGCTGTTGTGTAGTGAAAAATTCTGTCTATTTTGATTGCTTCAGCCGTGTCTTGGGTTTGGTGTGAGACAATAACCAGTTTCTGATCTCTTTCGAAAATGATATGAATACTGCCTTCGCACTGTTGTTTTTTCTTCTTCTATACATTCGGGTCCATTATGTATTCTGTGCCATGTTTTGTAACAATTATTGATGGTTTGATTGGCAACTAGGCATAAATGCAAACAAGTCTGCAGATAATACGATGAACAATAGATGTTGGGGATGGGGGAGAACGCGAACTATTCGCTGAATTGAACCTGATTTGGATATGGTGTACATGTTTCGTTTTTTCATACAATCATACAATTGTACATGTTACCTAACAATTTCCATGTTCATCTATATGCAGCCGACTCGATGAGTGGGTGCCTCTGTCTCGATTCAACCTATCCACTCTACAACGATGCCCCGCCGAAACCGAAGACACAACCAATGATCATTCAACAGAACATGGGAGCACTTCCGGCAAACGGCATACACGAAGTGCTGATCCTCGCTCGAAACGAGATGGACGACGTCGAGTATCCACCAGTGAAATGCTGGATGGCACCCTCCTCATTGACTCTTCTACCTCCCATCCCATTCGTGGTGGGGGTAACTTTCATTCTGATTTGGCAGAATTGGAAGCAGGTTAGTGTTGCATGCCTAAACATCAATTATGATACTCGCGTTGGCTTTCTCGATACTTACCTTTGGATATAAATTCGTTTTTAACACCAGAGCATCATGAAATTACCAAGGTAAAAAACATTTCCAAGATATGCATGGGAAAGTACGAAGTTGAAGCTTGGTATTACTCTCCCTTTCCTGCACCGTACGCCCAAGCCGAGACACTGTTCATTTGTGAATTCTGTCTCAAGTATATGAAGAACCCACGATTCTTTATCAAACATTGTACCCAGTGTCCCCACCGTACACCTCCGGGAGATGAGATATACCGAGAAGGAAATTTAAGCGTGTTCGAATTGGATGGGAAGGATCATCGCGTTTACTGTCAAAACCTGTGTTTGCTAGCCAAGTTATTCTTGGATCACAAGACATTATACTATGATGTGGACCCATTCTACTTTTACGTCATTACCGAAATAGATGAGCATGGGGCACATATTGTTGGTTACTTTTCAAAAGAAAAAGTTTCGGCTGAGGAGTACAATTTGGCTTGCATCTTGACCTTTCCTCAGTATCAAAAGTGTGGGTATGGAAAATTCATCATTAGTTTGAGTTATGAGTTGAGTAAGCGTGAGGGCAAGCCTGGATCACCAGAGAAGCCGTTAAGTGACTTGGGAAAGATTTCTTACAGGAGTTACTGGACGCATGTGTTGCTTACCATGTTCACGGAGCAAACGGGAAGTGAAAATATTCAGATCAAGGACATTTCACTGATGACGGGCATCAAGACCGAAGACATCATCTCAACATTGCAATCTTTGAACATGATTCGATTCTGGAAGGGTCAACATGTAGTTTTTGTGATGCAGCATGTCCTTGATCAATACAGCAAGCAAAAGTGAGACATATCATCTATTTCTTTGTCTTGATAAATATGCGTGATCTCAAACTCATTTCACCATTGTCGTTTTCAATCACAGGAAAAAGATTCGATTGTGTGACAGTAAATGCTTGAGTTGGATACCTCATGCAGAACGAAAGAAGGGAGGAGATTGAGTGCTGGCAGTACTAGAATGCATGAGATATGCTGTCATATAAGAATCCTAAGTATTAATTGATTTCATTATTTTGTGAAGATAATCTCACAGGTGCAACATGAAAATGTAAAAGATTCTACCAAAGGAACCCAGACTTTTAACCCTAGACCCATTTATATGTAACCCTAGACCCATTTATATGTAATCAGCATTGAGGGGATCAAATCCATCCTCTTGTCAATTTATCCTTCTCATATTCTCTTAAATCGTTTGCTGTTACGCAAGTCTACAAGTAGACCTTGCCATAGACCTGCTCCACCAAGTTGAGTCTGAAGATCTTTTGCTTGACCACGGACTTCATCTTCAGCACGAGAATGCTCCAAACTATTGTCCTGTTGCTGAACACCACTCTTGTAGATCTTTTCAGCCGTATATCTTAAACTACGTCCACCCATTTCAGCCTCAAAGTAATTCTCACTCCCCCAACGTTCCTTGGCGTCTGATTTTTCAAATGCGAAGACAATGAATTCGGGTGCTACCTTCAAGAAAGCTTCCATGTCCCAATCCGATGGGAATACCTTGGCACGATTTGCAAGTGTACAAAATACTAAGAAATCCTTAGCAATTGATTCAGGACCAGCATCGGGATTGTATGGCCCATGAAGGTTACATCCCCCATAAACATAATCGTCGTCGCATCTCATTTGATAGCAGTTACATAACCATTCATACTGATCTTTCTTTGAAAGTCCCTTGGACCACGAACTCGGATCTGACGCATGAGCACGATCGATCCGACCAGATCTAAACCCGCCTGCCCCTCCAGTAGCTATATATTGGCCATCACTGCCTTTATGCTGACTACTTCTTGATCCCTGATCTGCTGTCATTATCTTGCACTGTTTCTTGTGATCTTTCCAATCAGAAACCTAGACGGCAAGCTTGTGTCATAAAACCGCCGTTCAACAACTTCGTGACCATAAATTTGCCCGAACTCACCTGATGCTCTTTACTGCAATACCAAATCGATTTGCATTGAACACATCGCTTTGATGCGGGCTCATCACACACTGCACACTGATGACTGGCCTGCTGTGTCGCCATGATGTTATATTGTGCCCGATGAGAGATGAGAGGGTTAGAGGTTTTAGAGGGTGAGGTCAAGAGCAAGAGATGTGTCATGTGTCTGCCCTGCGATGTGTGTTAAAAGATATACCTTTAAATATTACACAAGAGATTGAAAGATGCTATATTTCTTTTATCACCAGCCGAATAGGCAGAATTCTTGAAAGGTACATTGATGTCAGTCATCCACCATCCACCTACCAGAGCTAAGCACAAGACACAAGACCAAGACGCTTTTATCCTTGGCACCTCCTCGCTCTTATCTTGGCACCTACTACTTGGCACAATGCGTCTACATCAGTCATGAGAACAGCATCAAGAAGCAAGGTGTCATGATCCTAAAATAGTTCTCATGCATTGTAAAGTAATGCAATGATGGTGTTTGGACCAATCTTGGGGCCCGGTGGGATGCGGATGCGGCTCATATTTCAAGATTGTCTCTCGCCTCAAAATCTCTACTCTGTCAATCGAAACAATCTAAAGAAAAGTATAACACATAGCAATAACCAATAACTCTTATCCCTCTAAAACAAAATGAGATTCCTCCAAGCTGCGGCACAAGAGGTACCTTCTGGCTCATCAAACTCGACCACAATGCGCTTCGTATCGTCCTTCTCGCTAATCTGTCTCTTCCTCTACCTCGGCCTTCAAATCCGTCGCATCAAACTATTCCGAATCTTCAGCTTACCGGCCTCCGTATCCGGTGGTTTCATTGGTCTCATATTCTTGCAGCTTTGCAAGTTAAATCCAGATGTGTACGAGTTGATCTTGTACGATTGGGTGGTTGGATGGAGCGCCTTGCCGGGCATACTAATCAATATCGTCTTTGCGTGTCTCTTCTTGGGGAAGAAAATACCCACGGCAAAAGAGGCGTGGAGGTACGGAGGTCCTCAGGTAATGTATGGACAGTTTATAGCTTGGGGTAACTGGAGCATTTCCACTCTTATTACTGGAGCCATTCTAATTCCGGTATTTGGAGTTTCGCCACTGTTTGCTTCCATGTATGCTGTGGGGTTTGAGGGCGGGCACGGGACAGCTGCTGGTTTGGCGGATACTTATACTGCATTAGGTGAACCCACTTATGGTGATATTGCATTAACTTCGGCTACGATTGGGTAAGAGATGATTGTCATTGTAATATCTTAGCTCTTACTGTTGTTGTGCTCACGTCAAATACGACAACTACATCCGACTCTTTCACACAGAATATTAATGGGAAGCATCTGCGGAGTAATACTCGTTAACTGGGGAATAGCTACAGGAAGAGTTGCCATGCATAAAAACGGTACTATCGTACCCGTCAACCACGATGCCCTGGCAGGTTCTGTAGAGGCTGCCGAGAAGGGTGGTCTAGAGTACAAAGATGGCAGCGAAGAAGTACAGTCTGATGAAGGAGCAAATGAAGGCAGGAAAGACAGTTTGTGCAAGAAAATGTTTGGTGATAGAGATGTCCCGCCGGACATTTACAAGGTTGACGATGTTACCGACGAGCGTCCTCCTGGAGGCAGACTAACTGTAAGACAAGATGCAATTGAGTCATTGGCATTGCACTTAATCTACGTCGCATTTGCATGTTTCTTTGGTTATGCGATCCTTCGTTGTCTGTGGCTTATTGAGTACAACGTCCCCGCGCTCGAAGAGATCAATTTCTTTACATCATTCCCTCTTTTTCCCTTGTGCATGCTTGGAGGTATTGTTGTCATGTGGGTTCACGAGAAGCTTGGATCACCGGCACCCATAGATGATTTAGTTATGGACCGGATTGGAGGTGCAAGCATGGAATTTCTGATTGTTTCTGCAATTGCTATGATCAACACTAGTGCTGTTAGTAGTAACATTGCGCCACTGTTGATCATTATGATTGGAGGAATGACTTGGAACTTTGTTTGTTTCTTCCTGATTGCTCCTGCAACACTTCCCGACTTCCAGTTCGAGCGAGCAATTGTTGAACTAGGTCAGAGTTTTGGAACGACAGCCACTGGCTTACTTTTACTTCGCATGGTTGATCCCGAGAAGGATACACCTGTATGGAAAGCTTTTGGGTACAAACAGATGATGACTGAACCATTTATGGGTGGAGGAATTTGGACTACTGTTTCACTGCAGATTCTTGCAGTTTCAGGTGTATGGACAGTGTTTGGCATTGCCACTGCATTCCTTTGTTTTTGGACAGGGATGTACCTTCTTTATTTTAAGAAGCTATACAGAAAGATGAAATTAGAAAACGATGATGGACTTGATAAGTTGGGCAATAGTGGTACCCGTCCAGCTGTGGCATTGATTGCTTCTTTGGGAAATGAAAGCGCGTGAAATCAATTGGTTTACTCTGATGTCTAGTGTTGTGTTGTGGTAAGCCGTATAGTATAGTGTAACTAGATGGCAGAAACTTTTCATCTTAAAAGCGGACCCTAAACCCACAACTCTGTCATCCCATCAGCATTTCTCAGCTGCTTACGCTTATGATTGCGAAAAAGCCTCGTCGTTGTTTTCTATTGACATGAAGGCTACTACCATCGTATTAGGCTCTCACTAGTTTTGCGTAATATGGTCAATCTTCGAGTATGAGTACAGAATTCGTCCATCATCTTCCCAATACTCTCTCTGCCAATTGTTCTCACATCAGCCCCATCAATAAAGGCAAGATGATCTCCAACCTTCAGGTATCCACTCGCTACACTTAGGCCTTCTATAGCCTGGACAATTGGTAGACCCGAATCAGAATATTCCAACCTCAGTCCAAGCTTGCATGGTGGAAGGACTACATTCATTGCCTCGGTTCCTGCAGAAAGTGAACAACCAGAGGGAACATTCAAGCAAGGAGCCGAAGCTAAAGGAGAATCAGAGACTTCGTCTTGATTGAATGACTGGTATGCAGAGACAAGAGGTATTCCAGTTTCAGCTGTGTTCTCATTTTCATTCTCGTTCACAATGTCCCGTTGTTGATTGTTGCCAGATACAGACATTGGAAGTACAACTTGTGCTTGCTCATCAATGTTGCTTCGTTCTGATTTGTCGCGCATTTGTTTCACAGCAACAACGCCAAAACCGCAGCAACATATGAGAATTGCAATAAACACCGCCGCTAATGATTTAAGGAGCCTTGATTTACTGGTATTGCTTTCATCCTCAGCTGGCGACACTGTTGTATCGGGTAAAATTTCGGGAATAGTCACATTGGTGACTACGAGTCCAAGTATGTTTCTATTGAGAAGCTTAATGTAATTGTCCCTGTCTGCAAAGACAAGAAGATTAGTTTGCTGCTACGAGCATGCATAAAAAAAATGAAACCAAAACGAAGCTATTACGTACCTTCTTCTTTAATGAAAGGACCCTGAATGATATCTTCTATTTCTGTGTCAGAAGTTAAACTTCCTGCTCGAAACCGAGTTCTATACATGGTTATCTGTTCATAAGTAATCTCAACTTTTAGTTCAGCACCGATTTGCCTCACTGAAACTACTTGGATCTCTGTTTGTACATCATAAGCCTCTTTACCAAGCACTGAATAGAATTCATCAATGACGGATGACGTTGTGGCTGCAAAGAAGGGTCGATCTATGAAAAAATATGGAGCGTCTTCGGAGAGACTAATCACAATACGATTGGTGTTAACAATAGGACCGATCACGTATGAGTATTCATCAATCAGGGAGAGAGTGGATGCATTTTGGCGGATCAGAGAAGTGGAGTTTGTTTCCTTTGAAGAGGGCGTGGTGAGTTCTATTCTCTATAATCAACTCACGCAATCAGGTGGCAATACGATCTTACCGAGTCGCTACTCCAGAAAACACCAAACTGTTCTTCGAGTCCCCCAACAACATCAGGACATTCATCTACAAAAAGAAGCTGTCCATTTGCTTTAATCATCACATCAAGAGCAGTTCCATTCGTCAAAAAGCCTTGGACTAGGTTTCCTTCAATTGAGAAGTCACATCCATATACGTATACCTGAGCCCAAGCACCAATATACCAACCTCCCACGAATGATCCCTCGTGCACATCTACTCGGCTTCTTTGACCTTCAACTGAGAGACTTAATCCAGGTTGCAGATCAGCGTCATCAGTCCATGACTCATTTAATCCGTCATACTCATTGTGACCATAGCGTCCACCGGTAATTTCAAGTACCGAGCCACCTCTAACTGAGATAGCCGTGCCGCCATTTTCACCGCCAACGATTACTGTACCATATGTGAATTTTCCAGTACTTTGGCCTCTGAAGACTATGCCTGTACTATTTCCTTTTCCATTAACCTCGGCTCCAACATCGGTTATGAAATTGGAAGACCCAGAAATTTGAATCACATCTTCATTGGTAAGTGGAGTGACGGCAGCTTTGAGAGTAACATCACTTTCATTATATATATGCACTGGATAAGTGATCAGCCCATCAATGAAGCCTGAAGTCGTTGCATATGTTTCATCTATTGTTAGCATGTTAGCATTCACACAGACCTTTCATTATAGTGAAAGGGAATGCACAGACATATTAGTTTCACATTGCAACACATCACGTAGAATGTAGCATAAACTCACAACTGAGACGTCCATTGATAAACAATCTGGAGGCACAAGCGTTGTTATAGGTACAGGCCGATCATTTGATGACTCAAACTCGCTTTCTGGAGCAAAGTCAGATGTATTCCATATTCGAGACGTGGATGGAGGACTTGTGAGAGCATAAGAGGGCCTCGAACTTGGAGAGAATGTAGGGCTAACTGATACAGGCGGCGTCGTTGGTAGCTGTGATGGCTTTTGAGTTGGTTGTGGAGTTGGAAAAGGAGTTAAAAACCTTGTCGGCTGCTTTGAGATGGCGGACTCATTGACACACTCTGCTTCTGATAAAGTGATTCTGTCCCGACTTTCAGCAGTAAATGACACATCAAGGAAGGATGAATCTAGAAGTTTAACCCAAACTGACTCTGCTCCCAAGATGCCATTGCACACATGAACAATGATTGATCCTCCATCTCTTACATCCCAAACGCCGAAGAATGACCCAGCATAGATATGGACAGTTGCATTATCGACAACCTCGACACTCGGTACTTGATTGTCACCATTGACTCCACTGTGAAACTCTCCTCCACGGACTGTTACTACAGAATTATCACTGACGTGCAATGCAGCTCCCGAGTAAAATCCGTTAGCGTCTGCGATACCTACAAAGACGCCGTCCATAATGTCACTCTTGCTTTCATCCGAAAGTAACATCCCGTAGCCACCCAAAGGACTTCCCATAAAAGTGCCGCCATTAACTAGGACGTATACGGAACCATTCAATGACATGGCCGTGCCTTTCGCCGGGGAAATTTTGACCCCATTCGATACCATTGCATAACCGTCAGAGGTTACATTCACTTCTACTGTAATGGTTGAATCCTCGTATCCTAAATTGCTCACATAAGTTGCATCAATAGTATGGAATCCAGACCCTATAGTAATAAAAGGTTTCTCCAACTTTGTGTCCAAATCAAACACATTCATCTCCGTAGGTTTCGACGTAGGAGCTTTCGTCGCGGAACCTTCAAATGGATCAATTGTCGACACTCCTCCTTCCACGTTTGCAATTTGAAAACTTCTTTCGATAGCATACACCAATAAGTCACCCTGCTGTGACAATTCATCCACCAACATTTCATTGCCCCAACTCACTAGTATCCTACCCGTTCCCTGCCACGTATTACCGTAAGATCTTCCAAAGGTGTTCAACAAAACGACTCGATAACGATGCCCCAGTTGTACCTTTAATGCATACGTTACATCACTCTCTCCAACATTGGTAACGATTGTACCCGGCTTTACATCTAACAACGGATCATCGTACAAATCATCTAATGATTCGACTAACAATCCGTAATCCTCAATACCCACGGGTGGTACTTGGAATGTTATTACTAAATACGTACTGGATATTGGGAGCGTATTGTCAGTAGATTGGGGTGATCGCCGTGGACAATTGTAGTAGGGTGGTGGTGATTTTGATTGTAAACAAATTTGCGTTCGTATCCATCCGTAGTGACTTGCTATTCGAGTATCTGAAGTAAATAACATGTTTTCGACAAGAAGATTAGATAAAATACAATCCTTTGCACCATCACCATCACCATCAACTATGCCAACCCTATACACGCACAAACAACAATAACTTACAAACTCCGGGGTATTGAGCATCATTACAACCCACACCCCAACTAACCAACCCCACTTGTAAAACATCATCATCATCGCTTCCAACCTTTTCCCAAAACAAGGGCCCACCGCTATCACCATTACAACTATCCGTCCGTCCCTCACCGGAGGCACACATCATATCCTCATGTATCAATTCCCAAAATCCCATGGATTTACATACATCATTGGGTACATACGTTAATGTAGTTTGATGCAATACGTTGGATATAGTGTCCGTTTCATCTATCCCGTATCCCATGGTGATGAATTGATGATAATACGATGAATGATTCTTGTTTGGAGTACTTGTATTTGTTGTTGTTGTTGTATCCTGGAAGGCCGTCCAATCGGTGGATAGTTGTGGATTGTCCAATCGTGCATATTGCGATACGGAGTACGAACGACTGTATAGTTTTAACAGCGCAATGTCCGGGTAGGGCGGAGCACCGTCGTTACGTGTTTGAATGTTGTAGTGGGGGTGTACAATGTGTTTTTCGACAATGAGTGTTTCTTCCTCGATGGATGTACTGTTGTTATTGGTATAATGTGATGATGTGGAATTGTTGGGTCTTAAATCGAGCTTGCCCAGTTGAATTGTATGCACTGCCGGTATGTAATGGTCATGTTTGATTTGCGAAGGTGTGAACCATGCCGGGTCTATCGGTGTTGGATTGTTTTCGTCGTGTAGACTTTTCATGACAGAAATACAATTGCAAAAAAAGTTAGTTTTGAAGCATTAGCTACAGACTTACAAAATGTGACCATACATCATACAACATTCGCACAAACGCGTCAACTAACCTAATATAAACACAATGAGCCGCGGTAAGCACCAAATCACTAGCGACCAACGTTCCACCGCATCGATGACCGCCCCATTGCAACGACGCAGTATACGGATACCGCGTTTGCAGTTCGTCGGCTGTTAACGGTGTGCCTCCGATGATGCGTGTTTCTTTGCCTCCCGAGGTTGTTGTTGTTGTTAGGAGGAGTGCTAGGAGGATAATGGCGAGCATTATTATTATTGTCCGATCTTTTCATATCCGTGTCTATGGTTTCACATTGTTGAGTATTGCCATTGCAGATTGCAGTGAGATTGGCGGAGGGGTGTGTCCGTTTAGGGATTTTGTAGAGGGGATTCTCTCACAATGGGACCTTCTCTTGTGTCGTCTCTGCCAGATTATGGATGATCTTTCAGGTTCTTCCCAAGACATTGTGTTCTCACATCATCTCTGTCATGATTGTTCTTTTACGATCTTCTTGGGAAATCACGATCTTTTGTGCTATCTACTTTTTTTGTCTCTTATGGTATGTATCTGCCAACGGACATCGTCTTCTGAGTCACTGATTAAGATTTCACGATCTGTTACGGGATTTGAAGGCTGGCCACTATAAGGATATCCCCTTCCTTCAACTTCAAAGTCAGTTATTGAATACCGCATGGAATCTCAAGATTACGATCAGCTACGACCAGAACTGTCAACTTGTACACACAAAACCAAAACTCTAACAATTCAATTGAACCAATATTGACGGAAACAACCCCGCCCCAATAGAAATACTGGTGGCGATCACATCACTCCCATCAACTAAAAACAGCCATGGAATCCACCCTGTTCGACGCCGCCCCAGAAGATGAGGCCACCAACACCTCCAACATCAACAACACCACACTAAACTTCTTATTCGACGGTCGTCAAATCGCCATACCCAACCCCCACGAAAACATTATCACCATCGACTCCATCCAATACTCGGCCACATGCATCGCCTACCTCCAATCCATACTATCGCACGACGAACTCTCCTCGGCCATCGTCCACTGTCGCATCTCTGTCGAAAATACCGCCAGCGACAATTGGGGGAGCGAGAACGAATTCGCGGGATGGGAACAGCGGAATTCGGACGCACCGATTACGAATGCTCCCAGTTCGACGTTTTCACCCACGAAATTTCCAACTAGAATGCCGACATCGTCGCCGTTAGTCCCCACCACGTCGCCAACGGTATCGTACCCCCCCACGGGAAGCGAACCCACCTATCATCCCACGTTGCATGATAAATTGTTCGTATTGCGGGGAACGGTGTATTACGATCGTAATGCCAACGGAAGTCGAGATGCCAATGTCGATACCGAGGAGTATGGGGGTGATACCGAGTATAATATTGGTTTGGGGGGTGTTAATTTACAGTTGGTCGAGTGTGATTTGACTACCAATCGGGCCGTGGTTGTTGATGATTTGGCTGGTGATGTTGATGTTGTGAATAGTGAGAATGAGGAGGAAGGATGGAATAGTTACAGTTCGACTATATCGCAGGGGTATGATGTTTTATTCCATCCCACATTGGCCGATCGGAGCGTGGATGGGGGAAAGTGAGTTGTGCATTGTGTCTTTTGATGCATGAGAACTATCCTCTTCTTGAAACAACTTACAATTGCATCGTTATACTTTGATTTAATTCATATTAGGTTCAACATGATCAACATCAAGGTAAATCGAGCCTACTACATCCAAGCCGAGGCACCCGCCGGCTACCTCTTCACCGGCGGAGTATGCAACGATTCCATCCCCGGATGGACCTGTCCCACACCCAAAAATTCGGGTGTCGTCGTTCCCAGTATGAAGTCGTTACACGAACACCGTCTATCCTATGCCAATCGATTCGAACACAACGGCGGCGAAGATGCCTTGGGTCTACGTGTCGGTCGATCCTCCAAGTGTGTTTCGGTCGATCGGACCGGGAGGGTTAATGGTAATTTAGATTTGGGTGTGATGAAAGTGGGTGATGTCAAGTTGGATAAGACGGAGGTGCAAATGAAGTTGAATTTGGATGATGTGGATGGGAGTGTGGATGCTATTTTGGAGAGTATGAAGGAAGCTGGTCACGTGAAGGAGAGTGAGAGTGCTGTGGTGGAGGGGGAGAAAAGGAAGACTAGGATGCGATCCTTGTTGGAATCATTGGTGGTACGGAGGGATACAACTACTAATAGGGTGTTGATTAAAGAAGAGGATCAGTACGCCATTGGTGTGATTGCCGCGGAAGTTCTTGCCTCGAGTCTTGATAGGATGCTCGCCGCTAATAATGTGGAATTAGATCACATAACGGCCAAGGAAGTTGTTGTTAGTATCGACCCCAATGCTTCGGATGCCACCAAGGACCCTGACAGTGCCTCTGACTTTGCTTCTGGCAAGGATGGCAGACTACTACTTCGCACCCTCCAAGGTACCGAACGTCCAGGCGGAGGACAGAACGCCTACACCAACTCTCGAAATCCCGCCCCCCGTCGTCAAAATCGTCTAACCATCGACCTCGAAGTATGGGGACACTACCCCCCCTCTCTCAATGTAGACTTTGATCACATAGTTCAAGACTCCATCAACCGTGAAACCGAGATGATACGTACCGAACTCCAAGAATACAATACCAATTGTGACGATCAAATTGAAAAGGTGGATGATCACGGATTCGTCATTGATGACTTTGAAGAGATTCATAGTAATAAGGGTGTCGTGTCGAATACACGTCTCAAGAGAGAGCGCAATGCTCAGAATACGAATGAAAATAATGTGGTGGGAGAGGAGGATTTGTCGGTGGGTGGAGTATTCCGCGTCGCATGCTCAAATGAAATTAAGCTACCGGAATACTTTGAGAAGAGTTTGGAAACTATCGAGATTACCAAGATCGAGACTGTTATTATGCAAGAGCCGAGCGAGACACCTGTTATGATAATTGCCGTGATGGCTTCCTTAATGGTAGTTGTATTGATTGGCGGATTCCTCGTGTTTCGAATGGGTGAGTATGGTAGTATAATTTTCTGACGTCACATTCATTTATGTCAACCTTGTTCTCACTTCATCTACACTATCCAATTGCTTGTGTGAAAAACACACGCCAGGCTTCAAGAAAACACCTGTCGAGGAGGAGCTTGATGGTTATTCTGATTATGACGAAGAATCGAAGTCCTACTACACAACTCAATCGAAGGGAACATTGTCTGTAAACACGAAAGGTCTTGGAGATGCCAAGACAGAAGGAGCAGAGTTACCAGCTCCAATTTCAACTCGGTCAACCAATGTTGTAGGTAGACGCGTGTCGCGACTATTCAAATTCGGCAAGAAATCGATTCAATCGGAAACGAGCGAGGATGCCCACGAGAACTTCGCTCAAGGCCGAAAAAGTAAACAGCCGATGGCGAAGACTCTCGACAAAAGTGATTTTACCGTTGAATCAACCAAGGTATTAGATGATGATCACGTTGATGCCGACAAAAGAATTAAGGATTTTGAACGTAGAATGAAAGTAATGCAGCAAAGCATGATTCAAAAGAAAAGTATGATTCAACAGAAAATAATGGAAGAAGACGAGTATGATGAAAGCACTGACTCAAGTCGTCCAACACTTCCTGGCAACATTAAGTTTATACATAGCTCTGGTAGTACGGGAGAAGCATCAAGTAGTGATGGCAGTACCAATTCAAGTAGCAGTGATGACTCGTCGGTACCTGTTAAATCAAGGAAGAAAACTAGGGGTAAGAAGAAAAGGCAAATGTCATGAGAAGAGAGTTGAATACTTAGTCAAAGACTTCTGGTTTGTGCTTAGGGGAAAATATGTACTTGGTTAATATATACTGGTGTAAACTAACTTCGTCGCATAATTTAATTGAGGTTACCATTGTAATGGTATTTCTCAATAATGAATCAAATTGACAGCTGTGTATTGGCGATGTCAACTTGTGAAGTAGTTTGTCCTACGGTTACCAAATGCTAAATTCTAATTAGTTGTTACTATGCTCAACTGCCTCTAGAACTCATTAAAAGGAACGAATTCTCCGTCTAAATCCAAAAACACACATTCCGCCTTGACTCCAAACTTCTTCACAATCATATCCGCCACCTCCTCCAAATGATCACCCTGCAATATGATTTCCTTATCCTTGACAGAACTACTGCCGGCAAATCTCTTACTGAATGCTTTCGAAGCATCCTTTAGATTCATATTGGGCACGGTATCCATGCCCACGACGTGAGTGACGGCCTTTTTTCTATTACGCGATATTTTTTGTACGATGATTCGTGTATCCACCTTGGCTGTGCTTTTGGCAGCTGCCCCCCTTCGTTTCTTCTTGTCAATTGTTAGGGTTTCCATTCCCAGATCTTCTTCTTCGTCATCGTCTTCGTCACTTGCTCCCCCGTACTTGGCAGTGATGTAGGGGTCCTCCGGCTCCGGTCCGTACTTCTTCACGAGGGCAACGAATAGTTTGTCCTCCTTACCCGCGTATTTTTCCAGTATGGCATCGATCCCATCCAGTTTTTCCGGCATATATTTCGTGTAGAAGGCAGATAGACGTTCTCGCGTCGTCCACGGTGCCGTGGGTGCATTCGTATTACTCGTCGAGTCATCATTGGCAGATGATGCGACCTTGGAAGACGTTTGCTTGCCGGAGTGGTGAAGGGCGAAGATGTCGGGATGGTTCGATTTCAGCCATGGGACGCAGTGCGTTTCGTAGTCGGGGCCGTACTCGCAGTACTCCGGAGGCATGCCGCAGGCGTCACAGTAGAGGGGTTTATGCGGTGTCATCAGGCTCATTGTGTGAACAATAGGATTGATGATCGATTGATGATATGATATGTGTTATGTGTATGTTATGCTAAAATAATATCTAAGTGCCCGCCTACGTCTAGATAGGTACGTTGTAAAAAATGAGAGAGATGAATGATGTAAACTACTACTACTTGATAACCACAGGCATTACAACACTTCTTTATCGAGCTACTAGACATGGAATAATGATTGAATATGTATTGAAGTTCTTCTAATGGTATTACCGATCTCTCTTGTCGCCCGGACCAAAGATAGCCTCAAATAACGCCTCTGTGGCATTCTTTGTTTCATCTCCTCCTCCTCCCTTAAATAGTTTTGCCGTTTTGGCACCAAATAAAAAGTTACCAGTAGTAGGTTTAGCAGTTACTATTTCTGTTTCTGGAATGATAGAGTCGTGAAAAGCAAAAATGGTGATGAAGAAGTTTGTTCTGGCAAACATCTTAAAGACAAATCAACTTACGTGTCAATGCCGCAGCAGAGGGCTGCACTGAAGGAGACTCAGATGGCACATGGCTCTCAGCGTATTCGAGACTTAGACTGAGACTTTTACCAGACTTTGTTAAGACAACATTATCACTCTTGCTTGTCTTTGCAATGGCATCTGCACTGAAACTTGGACCATGTATAGAAGTTTTGAACGCCTTACTGTCAACACTATCAGATGCTTTCCCAACCTTTCCACTTTTACTCGTATAATCCATCGAAAGCACGCTGCCTTGCATGGAAATGCCATCAAATTCTTTTGCAGCTTTGCTTGGCTCTTTACCCCCTTTTGAATTATCGACTGAAAGTATCATACCTTCCATAGACATGCCTTCGGAATCCTTCGCAGCTTTACTTTTCGCAGACTTGCCATCAAGTCCCGATGGCTCCTTTCCTGTCTTGGCTTCGTACTCGATCCAGAACTCATCAGCTTCTTCTATCAGGGTTGCGGCCTCCGCAGTAGTATTATGTGATATACTCTTGGAAGACTTGCTATCCATAGAGAGAGCAACGCCTTTTTCGCTTTTTGCACCTTTCTCGTTTGTACCTGATGAAGAAGCTGAATGTGGCACACTCTTCTCCGCCTTGCTATTCATAGAAAGAGAAATGCCATCTTCGATTTTGGATGCCTTTCCAGTGGTACCTGGTGTAGCTGTATGTGATGCGCCCTTAACTGACTTGCTGTCCATAGAAAGAGAAATGCCATCTTCGATTTTGGTTGCCTTTCCAGCGATACCGGATTCATTCGATGAATTCAACTTGCTTGACTTTCCTTGAGATGGAGATGTCGCCGTATTGTATAACTCAGTCTTCGAAGACTTGCTCCCGTAATGAAGAGACATCGACTTCTCGAGTTCGTTCATAGACATCATTTTGTTTGCTTTCGACGACTCTTTGCTGGCAGCTGCAGCAGGAGCAAGCACTAGAGATGCCACCAGCAAGTGATGGACGCTGAGGTGATACTTCATCTTTACTCTTTCAACTTACAATGATTGTTGCGATTGAGGGCTGGGTGCTGGGTGGTGAATGAGATGTGAATGAAAGTTGCGATCATTCAATTCACTTGTGTTGTTGCCTAGATTGTGAAGAACTAACATGATAGAAGTAGTGAACGGCTAAAAGAGAGGAGGAAAAGGGTGTCGCCTCCATGGCCAATTTTGTTTTGGGCTTTCTCTCATCTTGTGAACGGCTTCCACTGTATCTACCTATTTAGGTAGTACTCATACCTAATTACCTTCTAGATACACCCCACACACTAGGTAGTAGGTAGACACTGTCAAATAATACTGCGTTGCAAAAAACTTTGAAGCAACTTGTTGCAACAAAATAATATTAGTACTGTTAACCATCACCTCCCATCACCACCTTTCTCACCAAGGCATCACTGCCGCTTTTTGATATTGTAGGTTAGGATTATCTTGAGTCATACTTGAGCTTCTACATACCGAAATTGAAGATAATAGCATTAAGATTTTGTGTATAAGGTTATGCTGTTTTTGTGAGAATGTTTAAAGGCTGCTACTGCTGGGAGTGCTTGCGAGTTTGGGATGACAGACTTGGTTATTAGTTGTATAAGTAGTAGTACGAGACATTAACAGCAGAGTTGAATGCTATGCATGATCTAGTATCCAAGGTTGTAGTTTTTATCTGTTTTAATGGTCTAACATATTGTGTATCTAGTAAATGATGTTAGAGTCAAATACACATTACTTATTGCATTTTTTCTTTGGCAATCATTTCATCATAGCATCTAATGCCCAAAACAATGGCCTTTTTACCTTTAGCTTTCAAAAAATATATATGCAGCTATTCTCGATGCATTCCATCCTAACCCAAACGGATATCCTACTAAATTGAAAACATATAAGACAAGAATACCAACAATGGGAAAGAGGAATACTTCAGTGTTTGATAGGAATGGAAGAGCTTTAAACGTGTTGCAAAGTGCAAAGAGTATGAGTATGTTTCAAAATTTGTGTATGAAAGTAGAAGTGTGTATTGTTTATCGCACTCTCACCTCTATACCCCAAGTGTGTCAAGTAGAAGTACCATCCAAATGAAATTGCATAAAGTGTATTGGCAATCCCCATGGAAAGAAGCGATGTGCCAAGCACCACTGGGAGCAGGAAGAATTGTACCCCGTCTAAAAAATATTATCCAAGTCCAAATGGGTTATGATGTAAGCAATCTCATGTTTTGATGCAAAACACCATCACAGTTGTACGGCAATGACACACTCACATAAAATGACGAACAAAGGCACGAACGAATTGCAATGCACATCAAAGGCATACAACCACTCCACATCCTGCTTGACATGACTCGAACTCCCCTCGGTAATCAAATGTCGATTAGCCACCAACCTTCCCACGCTACTAACAACCACACCGAATCCCAACCAATTAATCAAGACGCTCTTTACCACAAATCCGAGTATGGAGGATAATCCCCCCACCCGAAAGGCCAGGGCGTACGCCACACTCGAAGCTGTTATCATGGCAACCTGTAAGAATGCAAAGGCGGGATCGTCACGTGCCCAGTGGTTCTTGGTCTGTTTTCGGTAATACGCCATTTTATACACTGGTTGCGGATATAATGAGAGGAGTGTGCGCATTTGATCGATGGCGGATTGGATATCCATTTGTTGCAGGTCAGTGAGTCGAGCTAGATACTGCTGCGGTGTGAGTGTGGAGGATGGCATGGCGGAATTGCTGGTGATGCTTCCTGTTGGGAGGGTTAGTTTGACTTTGGGGGTTGATTTTGATGGATGGCGTGCTTGTGCCGGCATGGTGCTGCTCATTGGAGTTTTGCTTTCGTCGTTTCTGCTTGCGACGGAAAGAGCTGGTGTTGCTGCTTTGGTTGCTTGGGGCGTTTGGAGCGGTTTGGAGACTAAACCTACCTTTCCGTCACATTAACGAAGACTAACGTTGGGATAGGTACTCAGCCATTCCGTTTTCATTTTCGTCGTTGTCAAACAACTGTCCTTATTCTTGTCGGTCGTCGTACTTCTTGCTTCTAATGCTTCTGCTAGCTAATCTCCTTCTTGTCACTTATCATAAAAAATGGATAGAATAGTTGTTCGCATCGAATCAAACAAGAATGTAAAACCGAAAATCACTTCACTTGAACTGGCGATACCTCCGATTGCTCTTGCAATTTTAGTCGCCACCACCAACGGCTCAAGCCGTTCATCACAGTATTTATGGTTGGCCGACTATGCAATTATTATAATATCGTTCATTATATTATGGTTTGTGTGGATAGCAATCACAAGGAACATGAGACGGCAGTTGAAAGAGGCAGCGGTGAAAGTTACCCCGCGGGGAGTTCAGCTGCTATCAATCTACAATACGCAAAGTGAAAGTAAAGTGGGCAATGATGTATTTGAGATACGAGCATTCATACCGACACGGCAAATTATTGATGTGATCGTTACAGAGGTGGTTTGGCCTCATTGCGTATGGAGTCAAGTTGCATTTCGAGTTCTCAAGGATTCAACATTGAGTTCACAGAGTTCATCTACTGCTTATAGTACAAAGGACGAGACTGAACGCAAGTGTGATGACATTAAAGAAATAATGCAAAAGAAACAACAACCAGTCCATAATATGAATATTCATGAGTTATTGCAACAGAATAGAGTTGAAATAATACCATGTTTTCCCGAAGAATATCGAGGTTGTTTGACGTATGAGATGTGTTTAGATATTCAAGCGGCCATTGACAAAATGCTATGTCTACCAACAAGAAGTTGACGGTTTTGGTACAGACAATTCCCATTTCAATAATTTATTGCATCTTATGCAGCGTCAAACTGGTGCAAAAGAAATTAAAATACAATCATCAAGAGTTGCAAGATGATACAATATTCTTGTGCTTTCTTTGCGCATCGACCACTAAACAAAAAAATTAGTTGACAATACTGCAATGGGAGTAGATGAAAGAATAAAAACACAAATCTTGGAGGTTTGATGGTTTAAATTGTAGATTGTTAAACCATCAAAAGTGAATATCTTATTCAACGTATCTAGTTCATTTGACTTGCAAACTCGTATAAATACTGACTTTTGCTCTATTTAGGAGTATATTGTAAATGTATTGTCACCATATTGAGTCCAGTACAATTGACTGTTGGGCCACTGCTTTAAATGAATATTGCTACACACCCAAATAAACCAGATACTCAAAGATGTGAATATGGCTAATACATTTCCAATTTATGATTGAGAACCATGCCCAGTTTCTGTTTTTTTTTTTAGAAAATATGTTTTTTTTATCTTTTCATAACTTTTACAGATTTGAGAATTGGTGATATTTACTTTCCTAACTCGTGGCAGCAACATGATGCCTGTTACAGTGTTGAAAACCATAGTATGTGCATCACTTCACTTTTACCTTTTACTAGTGAGCACCGCTATGTGAAAAACCAAAAATGACCCATTCCTACAGGTGAATCACAAGATGGCAAAGATGGCTATAGTATCTCCGGTTTAGTGGAAGTGCTGAATCATGCACGCTCCAAAGACCTCCAAAGCTAGGGCACCTAACAGAAGCCACGCGATGAGAGAACAATACTGCCTTTTGTGTCCCTCATCTGCTTGGTATACAGATGATACTCCATTTGCATCAGCTTTGAGGGCAGTTATTAGGCAAGCCACACTGTGCATATAATGCCAGTGCTGCAACTGCAAGGTGAGTTAAATATCATTGCACCTACTTTGTACTTAAGCACATGGTACTTTATATGTTAAATTTGACTGTGTTTCCTTCTGCGTCAATTCATTGATGTCATTCATATTATCTTCAGCAACTTGTGCGCAAGAAACTCTTGAAGTCTCCACCATTCTCAAGCGCCTCAATTCACCTAAACTTAGTTTCATTTTACCGTGTCATCAACCTTTTTTACCGGGTAATGCCATTTTTGGATGCTGGGGTTAGGGGTTATTTACCAATGAAGTTCCAAATATCAAAACTTGGAATTGGAAAATTATCATTATATCGAAGGTTAGAATTCAACTCTGGATGTTATGTCATTGAAAGACAATTGGCTTATATATATATTGCCTATACGTAGAATCAGTACTGGTGAATCTTAAGGAACAGAATGGTGGTGGGTCTGCAACTCTGTAACATTTTTTGCCTTGATATTCTTTTTCTTTTCGTCTCAGCTAATACTAATAATGCTGCTACTTGAGTAGCCCGTACCCATCAAGTATATCTCACCACACAGGAAAATAATCTATGATAAAATTTTCATGCTTGTTTGAATGGTTTTATATGGGAGAACATCCTCTGCATGTGTGTTGGATTTTGCAAGTGATTTAAAGCAGTTTCAGCTGCTTTGACCTGCTTGAGCTCTTAAGTGTACTATTCCATCTTTGAACCTTCTCTTTAGAAATATCTAGTATACTTTTCTCCGTCAGTTGTTCACACTCCACTCACTCAATTACATCCTGTAACTGTAGTCAATAGTGCTATCAGGTACTATCTAAGATGGCGCCACTAACTGTACCTGAGAATAAGATTTCTATCTTATGCCCATACAATAAGAATCTCTTCCTGACCTCTTTTTACGAAAGTTGGTTTCATATTGCTCAGTAACAGTAAGCTGTCTAGCCGGCTCTTGGGTAAATAACTTCATAACTTGTACCAACATTGTTCATGTGCCTTAATTTTCCCTTGCCGTGATCACCACCAACATAGACGGAAAAAATATAACCAATATCGGCTTCTTCAATGATGGAACTCCATACATTCACTGGCACTTTTGAAGGTTGGTTTGAGTGACATGCATGGACATGTAGCTGATGAGAAGGAGAATGCACTTTTTTATTTCATCATGGCTTGAATGATTATCACACACTACAACACACTACCAGTTTTACGAACGACCTGATGAAGATCATCGAAACTACACCTTGAGTAGTCGTCGTAAAGTAATAT
>JALLPH010000194.1:0-25917 GCA_036939855.1 Cyclotella choctawhatcheeana
ATCAAGCTCACCTTTATTATCTGTATGTTGTGCTATTCTGTTTGCAAATGTAATTTCATCAAATCACCGCTGCTTCTTTTGGACGAGATAGACTCAGTGCATGATTTGCAGATTTCGGATTATATGAATTTGAATGTTAGAGCAATGAATCAATTCAAATTGGACGATGATGATTGACACATAATTAAATGAGCTTACCTTTGAGAGTAGACAAAGACGAGCAGTAGTTCAACATCATAACGAAGGCGTGAACGAATACGACGATGAATCGGTATTCGACGACAAATATGAACAGATATGATTCAGATGTAAAGCAATAATGATTCGTTAGATACTATATGTGATGTGTTAAGTGTTAAGACAAAAACATCACGGGCATCACAACTGCTTTCCAAACTACGAAGCAGAGCCCTCCATTGGAACACTTACCTTTTATCGTATCATTATGAATACAAGATATAGTTGATCGGCGAGTTTGGGTAGACTTCACTTGACGGCGGGGACACGCATTTTAATAACTTCTAAATCTTCAGGAGACATCACCCCTACCAAACCCAACATGATGGAAGGGTCAAGATGCTGTGAAATATTGTTGGATCAATCCAACCATACTCCATTTTGGTGTGAAACACAGGGACCCTGGAGCCGAAATTGTCAACACCAACAACTCAAAAGTTCGGTCTATGGTGATGATTACACATGATGACTTCATAAGTCTCAACATTGCAAAACCATTCATTGCAGGTAAAATGAGACATTGGAAGGGTTGAAATGTTTTGAATTGCCTGAATCAAACCAAAGCGACTAAATCTTGTACAGTCAAAAGTGGAACACAGGCCATATCAATAATGCAACTTTAACCCCGAGATGTTGGAAGGGTCAAATAAGTTGCTGTGAAATTGTTGGATCAATTCAAACATACTCCATATTTTGGTTTGAAAGTGAAACATAGGGTCAAAGCATTGCATGTTAAGTTACAGGGATGATATAAAGATGACACAGACACTGGATTGTCATTCAGTGATTCACAAAAGTACCTAGCATTTAGATCAGAGTAAGAGCAACAAGCTCATTGTTTTACTAAGTTTGTCATACATGCACAACTACTCATTTAATGTTAATAAGGCCACACCCCTCTAGAGGATCAGTTCTAGGCCAGAAGACATAGTAAGTGTTTTGTGAAGGGACCCATTACACCCTCCCAAAAATCAAAGTACTACAACTTGGAGTGGAGTACAAGGAATAGGTAAATACTCGTAGTATAAGGAACAGCTAGTTACGCTGTTGCTTATTTAGGCCGCACATCAAACCTTAAGCACTGTAGACATATATCGTCAGAAGGGAAATGCCGATGTGCTTCGCTTGGAATAACTCCACTTTGTTTTCCAGTGCTGGCACCCCCCTAAAAAGGTATCCGGAGTAAAAACCCATTCCCTAACTCCAAGTTCCACGGTACATTGATGCTTATGACTTCCATGCCACATTGGTGGGGCTTGATGCTGAGTCATATTGGAATCCAATCCAGGCTATCTATGGATTCAAATGTTGTAAAACATAACATTGTATGTATCATCAATATCATATTGTTATTCATGTTAGTATGATGCTAGCAAACTACAGCAGTCACAGAGAAGGTACCAACCCAGGTATGACCCTAATGACACAAAGAACTCCTGCAGAGGAATCAGTACATATAATTTACGGACATAAAGTTCCAAGATCCACTCTCAGATACTTTTGACGAGCTCATAAGACAACAAAGATTCACCATGACCATCTACTCGCTTTCCCTTATCCGACTACTACTATCATTCTCGACAACAGCAAAGGCGCAATGGCGTCCCGACTTGCCATGGAGCGATCTATCAGCCGCCATAGCCGGCGACCTCATCGACACCACCCCATCCAACTATCTCGAGGAGTGCGCACCCGAGTTCGAGAAGCTGCCAGGAGTAATCGGAGACCCCACCTCAACGTTCGATAGGTCCAATCACGGCCTCGTGGATCAACCGTCCGGCCTCTGGTAAGATGTTTACAATTTGTTTGGCTCCACTACAGATTAAATCCACAACTAACAAATCAATAATTTTCAGCCTCCCTCACTTCTTTTGCTCGTTCGAAGAATGTGCTCCATTTGATCCTGCCAATCCAGGACCTTTTACAGTGTACGACACCATTATCAATGGTTTCTCTGTTCCCGCTGAGACACCCTACTCTCAAATGAATGCCACCATTCTATCATGGATGGAGGACACATCCAACCCATACTACAACCTTCCATCCAAGGTCCTGTTTCCCACGAGAGCCCAAGATGTCGTGGCTGCCGTCAAGTTTGCCAAGGAACACGGATTAGAATTGAGCGTCAAGAACAGCGGGCACAGTTACACCAGCGCATCGTCCAAGCGGGACACTTTACTACTCAACATGGCACGATATACAACATATGCGGCGGAGGAGGGCGTGACGGATTGTTCTGCATTGGATACCATTGGCACGGGTGACGATCCAAGCTTGAACGAACAGCCTTGTCGTCTTTCGCTGGCGAAAGGGAAGGATGCCGTGATCCGTGTAGGAGGAGGGGAGAATTGGGGTGAGGTATATGCTGCTGTTAGGATGGCCAACGAGGAGCAGCCGGATGGGTATAAGTATCATGTTGTCGGTGGAGCCGCGGCGACGGTTTCACCAATGGTGAGAGGTGTTTCTCGAATTCTAGCTCTGTTGTCGCTAATTCTGCTTCTCTCATGTCGTTTCATCATTTTATTGACAGGGCTGGACTTTCAGCGGAGGATTAGCAGGCACAGTTGCCGGTCGTATCTTTGGCTTCGGTCTAGACCAAGGTAAGACATTCATATTGTTTGTAAAAATGCTTTGAGATAACTAGATATTATTGATATAATCGAAACTTCTGACACACAAATTAATTTCTCACAGTACTTCAGCTGGAAATGGTCTTGCCAAATGGCCAACATGTGAAATTTGGACCAACGGAATGGGAGGTGGTAGCAGGATATGACGTTCCAAAAACTCTTAAAGTGTCTGGAGTCTGTAATACTGCTGCTGATTCAACAGAGCCTGTCTGGGCTGCGTGCCCTCAAGATTTGGCTATCAATTTTGACGACTTGTGGTTAGCTGTTAGAGGTGGAGGGGGTGGTACATGGGGTGTTGTCTTATCGATATACCTCCAGCTTCACGAATACCTTCCATACGAAACAATTTACTTCAAACCCTGGGGCTGCACCACGATGGATACACTCACCGATGAGCAGAAGGCGATAGGGAATGGCTGTCAGTATTAAATTTTTACTTACTTTATTGGTTTCAATCCTTTTTCACTTATCAGCGTCACATCAGTTGCGTCAACATTTCAGATCAAGTTCTTGCTTGACCCAACCTCAGTTGGAATGTCCGATGCCGAGAGCAATTCTTGTGGTGCGCCTGATTCTGGCGGTGGAATCTACCATTGCTATGGCGAAGGTACTGCGTCAGCTATGGACACTGCGTGGAAAGATTATCTGACTCAAAGTCGTTCTACTCTCGAAAGTTTGGGGATCCCAGCAGACTTCATTGACACCGCGCTCAGTTGCAATATCCAATATGTGGAAGGCAATAGCTTATTCCAAGACACAGCGTACATTCTTTCTCCCAATGCAACCATTGTGTCATACAAGGACTACCTTCAGTATCTCACTTACCCACAAGGTTTTACTTATGAGGTACATCGTATTCGTGTGTTTAATGAATTTATACCTGAATCTTGTGAATGTTTCTAAAATTATTGAAACCATTCTTTCTTTTTGCTATGTAGGGTTTAGGCTATGATAGCCCACTCCCAGCGTATGCGGTTTCTAATGCCTTAGCAGCAAATATTCTTATCCCGGCGAAGTGGATATTGGAAAATATTGAAACAGCAGTTGTTATAGCACCTCCTGACTCTGGATATAAAGCGTTCGGCGGCAAGGCATCGATTGCAAGTGACCAGATGGACTCTCTCTCCAGTGCTCATCGATCCGCTGGTTACATGGCAGGAGCATTTTTTGAGGATGTGTACAATGATGTTTTCTTCTCTACATTCTTTCCCCAAATGTATGACACTACAGACAAATCAAACTTTCCTGCCTTTCTTGGTGGAAATCACGCTGGTATTAATACGAGAGGTCCCTTGAAATCCGACTGGACTAAAGCGTGTCCTGTATCATGGACTAAGGAAGAACGGGATGAGAAATGTATTTCACTTCAGGAATGCATTTGGGGTACCAATTTACTCAAAAAGCTTGAAACAATTAAGGAGACTTTGGACCCAGACTACATTTTTGACTGCAATGGTTGCGTAGGGAATAACAGAGATAAGAGCGGAAATGTCAACGCCACTTCAGCACCTGTCACAGGAGCTCCTATGGCTTCAGGGCTCATCAGCGGATCTCCTATGATGAGCTCTGCCCCTGCGACTCCAGCACCAATCACTGATACTCCTTCGAGCTCCTTCCCTATTACGTCTGCACCAGAGAGCTCTGCGCCTGTGACTTCAGCACTGGTCACTGATGCACCTTCAAGCTCAGCTCCTTTTACTTCTGCACCAGAAAGCTCTGCGCCTGTAACTTTAGCACCCATCACTTCCGAACCGACTTCCTCTCCGAGTTTAGAAACATCTGCTTCTGCCAATGTCCTAAATAAGAAATTGATCCTCTATCTCTCTTCACTTTCTGCTCTGGTTATATGTGGTTATTATGGATGTTAGATGATTGTAACATTTGTAGATCTAATAATAATCGCAAATGATCCAAATGTGAGAGAAGAGTTGTTTCCGTATTGATTGTGACTGATTTCATTTTAGGGAGCAAATTGATGGCCAAATTTGGGTAATATTTCTTGATAAAGGATCTTTGCCAAGCTATTATCGAAAACCCTCTTTTTGTCTTTGGAGGTGTCATTGGCATTTTCTTTTCCTCTCTCTCAGACGCTTCGATACCCACGCTTCAACAGACGCATACCTTCAAATCACGTTCATAATTCAAAGACGATGACGCCTGTACACCATGATCATTATTGCGCTGCATGTGGCAAAGTGGATGCCGCCCTGAAATCGTGCAAAGCATGCAAGCTGGTGAAGTATTGCGGCGTTGACTGTCAGGTGGCACATCGTTCGAAACACAAGAAGGCATGCAGGAAACGAGCTGCGGAACTATTTGATGAACAGCTGTTTGCCGATCCACCTCGTAGAAAGGACTGCATCATTTGCTGTGTACAGCTCCCACTTGTAAACGAAACTGTTCATCAATCGTGCTGCGGTAAAATCATCTGTTTTGGATGCGCTAACAGTATGACTCGAGATGTGTGTCCCTTCTGTAATGCACCTGCACCTAAGGACGTGGAAGAACTCAACAGGAGGATAAACGAAAGGATCGAAAAATACAAGGATCCAATGGCAATGGATTTGTTAGCAGGACTCTATGATAATGGATTGAATGGTTATCCGTTGGACCATTCAAAGGCAGTGGAGCTCTATCAAAGTGCAGCTGATCTTGGATATGCTCCATCACATTACAACCTAGCAAACTCATACTACACGGGAGAGGGAGTTCGGTTGGACAAGAAGAAGGCTGTTTATCATTGCCAAGTGGCCGCTATGAAAGGCTTTGAATTGGCTAGGTACAATCTTGGATGCGCTGAAGAATCTGATGGGAACGATGAGCGTGCAATGAGACATCACATTATTGCAGCAAAATGTGGTCATGATGGTTCATTAGATAAGGTCAAGAAAGGTTATATGGGTGGGCTAATAACAAAAGATGCATTTGAGGTAACGTTGCGTGCTCACCAGGCTTCACGGGATGAAATCAAAACTGAACAGAGGGATAGAGCCAGGGCATATAAGGAATATATTGATAGCATCTGCTAACTGCGTTCTTATGCTAGTATGGATACAAAATTGTAAGCAAACCTAATAATTTTTTGAAGGTATTTGCTACCGAGTCCGCTTCGACTGTTTCCCATTAAGACCCGATCGTTTGTGCCGATGATGATGATGTGACTCGGCCTTTTTAATATAAGTAAAACCAAACATACCAATACCAACAAATATCATGGCAACAATCTTCTTCCAACCCAACTCCTTACCCTCCCAAATCCACTCCATTACCGCTGTTATTGGTGGTTGAATTGCCGCAAACAGTGTAATGATCGATGCGTCTAGATGCGATGATGCATACGACATGATGGAAAAGCAAGCTCCGCCGACAAACAGTGAAGCGTAAACCATACCGTAACGAAAGGTAGGTGACGATATCCAAGCAGTTGTAAATTGCGATATGGCTTGTCCAAAGTTACATCCCGTAATGGTTGATCCTCTCAGAGTATCCAGCACACTATCTATCAACAACAGACAACAGCACCCCAAGAACCCATTGGCCATCATCCACCCGGTTAACGTTATCGGTGGATAATGCGTAAGCTGCTTTTGTAATAATGACATGGATGAATAGGCCCCTATAATCCCCATCAAGACAATGTTCCCGCGTATGAATTCCCAATGATTGGCGTGTCCTATAATTTCACCAGTTTCGTGATCGGTAACCTTGTTGTGTGCCCCGAAGAAATCAATAAGGAGTACGACGATACTACCCCCCACGGTTAATAGTAAACTGCATACTTGTCCAACGGGTCTTTTACGACTTAATTTCTCCACGCCTAATGTAACAGCGGTACAGAATACACCGAGAGGAATCATGGGCCCATCCCAAACACTTGCCACCGTGGGATTGGTCAGTATCAAGCCCGTGGTGTAACATAGCGGAAGCAGGAGCATGCCTGCCATGCTTGCCGAGACTATTTGTATCACTTCGGGGTTGATGGATATTGTAATTTTTGATTTGGTGGATGACGATTTCGTGATCATCGTGTTGTTGAGTATGAATTCGCATAGTAAACCCAGTTGACCTTTTGCAGATGCCATTTTCCTTCTCCTTCTTTTTACAGTGTCATCACGTGGACTGCCATGTCCATTATTCGTGATAGTACTTGTCGTGTCTGATGATCCATTCAATACTACTCGTTTTGTCAATATATCTGTGGAATCACTACTGCCATTTTCAGCCAATTCCAGTGAGCTCGCCGATTTCTTCTCCTCTACAAACCCACCATCTAACTCATCAGCTTGACGACACAGAGTTGACCCATCGATAGTTGTGTCGGCACTAGTACAAAACAATGGAGGAAAAGATACATGTCCCTCGCAAACTCTCCCAAGTGTCAACAGTAGAACTGCCGTCAAGACCGTACGCGCCAGAACGAAGGCGATGGGGGTCAGGAATGGCACTTGATGCATGACGTGTTTGCCGAGGACGTGCCATGACGATGTTATTAGTTGGGATGCCACCAGGGCTAGGTACGGCAGGATTCCTCCGCTGTTGTTGCTGCTGCTGCTGCTGCTGCTGCTGCTGCTGCCTCCGCCCATGATGTGCCGTAACAGAAGAGGCGGGGGCTGGTCACTGGTCAGAATCTAGAAAAATGGAGCGAAAAGGCTCATTAATTAGGGGGCGTTATCAAGAAGTTAGTTATTCAGGTTTCAACAAAAAAATAGATGCGAACATTCCGCCTTCTATTTTTAGATCGTTTTCCGCCCGCCAAAGTAAAGGGTTGCTTTGCGCTTTCGCCTTCGCCAGCCACCCTCCCTTCACTAATACTTTTCTGTTTTCTGCTTGTCGCTTCGTCCTCCGTCGCTCCATCATTGCTGTCGACGCCATGCTTACCAACATTTCCGTTTTCCGCTTTCTCTTGCACGGAGTTTCCCAACACCATGATGTCAGACAAAAAGAAAATCAAGATCCCTACAATGGATTTGTGTTTCCACGGCCTCATCTATCTCATGAAAATCTGTCGATGACTTTTTATTACACAATACCAAAGATATTATAGATTCCAAAAGATGAACGATCCGCTAGTACTAAGTCAAATATTCGTCATGCAAATACAAGAGAGGAGCGCCTCATACAAATGCTCGGATTATCTGTCTAGGACACAAGTCATCCGCCCGTCCCACCGACATGCACTCTGCCAATGGGGCTACGAGACCATCGCAGCATGCAACGGCGTCAGCCGTTCTACTGCTGTTGCAGCCATCACGTACTTTGATCGATTCCTAAGTTCTAATACCCCGGCAGCGGAGCGGGCACTGAATGACGTTGTGGAATGTCAACTGGCATTCGTCACTTCTCTTGTTATTGCACTCAAGATTCATGCAGGGTTCAAAAAAGTCGAGTCTGACTTTGTCTCGGGGGTTATCACAAGAAACGCTCATGGCGCGGATGAAATCAATAGTATGGAGTTAGAGATACTATCATCACTTAGTTGGAAGTTCAATGGACCGACGCCTTATGACTTTATTGATTACTTTTTGGAAGTTATGCCAGGTGTGAATGGGACTTGTTTGGAGGGCATTCGGAGCCTATCCAAAACTCTGGTGGAATCGGCCGTCACAAGATACGACACGGTAATGCATTTACCTTCCGAAATTGCCTTTGCATCCATATTTTGTTGTATTCATCATTTGGAGCTTGCTTTGCCTGCGGATAGTTTAAGGTTTCTTCAGACGATTTCCGGAGTAGAAGTTCGAGAGGGCCACACGAGATCTTTGTTTCAAACAATGGTGCATTTGGTTAGCGAATGTCGTGTTGCCTCGGAGACACCTCCATTGGTTAGTAGGGTTTGCTCGCCACCGTCAATAAAGGAAGATATTTGAAATGTACAATATAAAAGCAGGTTGCGTACCAACTTTTCAAATATTAAAGTTAGATTGATACAAAAGTACTCCATTCTTAACATGACATCTCTCGTGATTGTTTCTTCAGAGGTCTACGAAAGTCATTTTTCTTGAATATCTTGTTGTATGTAAGAATCATGTATTTGGCATTTATATTGTTTCAAATCTCGTATCATGGTACACTTCTCTATTTCTGATAGTACTATGTCAAGTCTAAGAAACACAGTTGAGCTCTAGAGTTCAATGGACATATCAATCTAGCAAATGATCTTTTCCAGTAAGTTCACAGTATTAATTTCTACCTCGAGTTCAATAGATATATAGATCTATATTATAGACCCAGACACTTGTCTAGCTAAACACCAGTGATAATACGTGTCTGACTTGTGAAAGTGAACATTTACCAATTTCCCATGACAACAAAAAAAAGGGAAGGACCGGAGGAGGGGCCCAAGGACCAAGGACGGAAGCTGTGTCACTAACGCTGAATTCATTGATCCGAGGGCCGGGACTGTATCAAGATTTGGGATTTGGAAAGTAAGGTCATTGTGGATACCCTGAGGCTGGAGGAGTTTGACATGGGGAACGAGGAGGGCACCACTTCTTCTCATACCAGGGCGCCGCATTGTACTAGTGCTTGGAGTGCCAATGCTAGTACATTGTTTGCGGGGTATTCGGATAAGATTATTCGTGTGTATGTTGCTACCTCCATTTAAAGATGCCGAGGATGATAAGGAAGTCCTTTGTGACGGATTAGTAGTATTCCTTTTTAAGAACATTAACATGAAAGTCTATTAAGCTCATAGTCAAAGTCTAGATTGATCGGTTTAGAAGTAATAGTTTTTGTTCTTCGTAGTGCTTGTGAGCAGAGTTTAATAAACACATCATTTGAATCTCTAGTCGCTGTGTGTCTAATATAATGATCGATATTACAACATCTTCTAGTAAGATGATTAAAACTTCGCCACAAGCCTTTGAAGCAGGCCTCCACAGTCCCTACTGCAGTGCCGGTCTATCAGAAACTCTCCGGTACTAATAAGAGATGCGATTAACACCTACAATACCCACCCCAACTACCCCACGTCACAAACCCATGACAATCATGTTCTTCATCGATACCAATACTTTTTGCATGGAAGTTATCAGGAATCTTGTAGGTATCGGAAGATGGTACGGCAATCACAGCCACGGGTACATCCAATTCAACGGGTTCATTCATTTGCCTATCATTGGCTAAGAGAGTCTTCAAGCTGGCACAATGTGCCTCCTCATCGGCATGGATAACATCGTCATAGAAGCCACTCATTGACAAGTAGATCTCTTCGTTCGAGACTTTGCCGTCGCCATCACGGATCAAGTCTTGAATGCACTCCTGCCTTGATTGTTCTCCAGTTGTCAACAACTTTGACAAGATACCATCACTGGAGCCAGTAGGGAGGGTCGTTCTGTTCTTCTTAGATGGAGTGTCTGCCATTTTGTGATAATAGTGATTGGAGACGTTGTGATACATATTTTGTATCAAGACTCGTTGATCGAGTAATCAGACAGAGACCTCGATCAATCCACACACTCAACTTTTTTTGCTATAGAAAAGCTTATTTTTGGTGGATTTCTGAGCCATCACTGTTTTGCTGCTGATTAGATTAGATGGATCTTGAGGGAGTACCTTGGCAATAAGAAGGTATTGGATATGGTACTATTAAAATGTGACAACCAGAAGTAGGAGTGAAGTAAAGCAGAAGATTTGACCTTTTGGCACTAGACGGACACACGGGCAAGATTCTCAAATGTGCAACGAATCTGCCTATGGTACCTTGGTCAGGTGTCAGGCTCAATAGGCCTGAGAAGGGGTAAAAAAAGGACCAGAAAGCGATTATTGTTATCATATCACCAGATAGCATGATGGGAAAGGGAGTGTGCCAGGCATAATCTTGAAGCAAACAAGGGATTGTGCAATGAAACATTACATGATTGCAGCTGCAGCTAAACGTCAAGAAAGGTTTCATATTAGGTTAAATTCAAATATCAGACAAGACTCCCACCACACCCTACATATTCTCACAAGATTTAAATAAAAAGTGAGCATAGGTAGGCAGCCAAAGTTGGAAGTCGGCAGACAAGTTATGAGTTCGGCTTGTTTAAAGTGAGTAACCAAAATTTGTATTCTGAACCAATACTATTTCAGACACTAATAAGCTCGGGAATTAAATTACCATACTTCCTGCTGAGCAGATCCATGTACAAATAGATCTTCAACTGCCTTTGATGACTTCCATTGCTTTGTAATTTCTGGCATGTCAGGCTTCATACCAAGTGCAAAGCTCTTTTTAAGACTTTCCATAAGTGGTTTCGGGAGGTTTCGATTGCCACAAATGTACAACATTCCAGGACTCTCAACGAGGTTACAATATGCATCCTTTTGCACTGCCACCAAATCTTGTACATATACCTTCTTTCCGGCAGTATCACGGCTAAATGCTGTATGCAACTTAAACCAACTTCCATGCTTAGCAACAATGCCTTCCAATTCAGTTCTGTACAGGAACTCTCGCTTTTCGAAACGGTTACCGAAATAGAGTGAAAATGGGGCAACCACTATTCCATTTTCAGCAGCATGAACACGATCACGGAGGAAGCTTAAATGAGGTGATATTCCGCTTCCAATGCCGACGCAGACAACTTTTGGGAAGAATTGTAGGAATGAGTGTCTCATACAAAACAGAAACAAAACCATAGAACATTGGACTTACCTGGCTGATCATGTCTAGGTGGCTCCATACTACCAGGCTTGACACGGCATCGGATGGAATCACCAACGCATAACTTTCTCATCATATCACATGTAAGACCATACTTCATGCCCTCCTCGCACCACCAAGTATCAATCAAGATGCAAAGCTCAATTTTATTGGGTGTTGCAGTTGGTGAACTTGTAATCGAATAGGCTCGACTCTTCATGAGAGGAATCATTGACAGTAACGCAGCTATTGGGGGATGAGCAGACTTATATTCTACCAATAGGTCTGCATAAGTCACACCTTTTTTGGATGTCAATGTGTCAAGGTTCTTCTTTTCAAGCATCAGGTTACGAACACTCTCATCTTCCTCAAAAGTTGCAAGCTGCTGAAGAAAATGCATTGATGGCTTTCCAAATATATCAATTATATTTGTAAAGAGACAACCGACTGAAATTTCTCGAGATATGCCAAAAGCATGCAAGTTAAGAACCGTTCTTTCGTCAAAGTCAGAGGAGTATGAGTGTAAAAATTCAGCTACACGGGCAGGGTCATTCACTGGGAAAATCTCAAGGGCATCTCCTAGCTCGTAGCTCAACTTATTCCCAATGTCAAATGTGAATGAAATGAAATCGCGGTTATGGCCTTCTTCACTGAGCTGCTTGACGTCAGAAATGCATAAGTTAGTTGACCCAACGAATTCAAAGTACTGAGCTAATGCATCTTGGTCCTCTTCATCCTTGAGTATAGCACGTTTGGACAGCTTAAGATCAACTGGCAAAATATGAGGTACTTCTTGTGGCCTATTTGAGCCTAATGCCGGCCAAATATCATCCAACCAAGTGTGTAGACCTTCACCAAATCCATCTTCAGCAGAATCATCACCAAAACCTAATGAGGTAAGAGACTCAGCACCAAGTCTGAGCATTTCTTTTTCAATGTCTTGTGCAGCCTTGCAGAAGAAGTAATAAGAACCTAGTGGAATCAATATGTTAGATACAACGTACTCAATATCAGCGATATCATCAAGATATAGTACTTACTATCACCCAACCCCATCACTGAAAACTTGGTGCCTTCTTGGAATGGCTCTGTGCGGCCAGCGAGCATTTTATAAAATTGTTTGGCATTCTGTGGCACTTCCCCTTGCCCACAGGTGGCAACGAAGAAAACAGTAGTAAATCCGTCAATATCATCTACGTCAACATCATTCAGAGAGTCTGCGCCAGATGCCAATGTGCACGCATCAGCAAAATCACGGGCTAGTTTTTCCGCTGTGCCAGTCTCACTTGCAAACAATACCTTGACAGTGGCCTCCTCCTTTGAAGAAAAAGACTTATATCCTGCCGCACGAGTTGCCAATACTTGCATTCTGTGATGAACATCTGTTGACATCTTGGCAAACAAATCATCTGCTATCTCAGGATGCTTTCTTTTCAGATTGACAAATCGGCCCTCTCGCTTCAAAAAGGACGTGACCTCTTTCCTTAGTTTCTTTGAATCAAGAATCTGATGATGATGGATATGCGCAATACAAATGTTAAAAAAGGGAGGACTCAAAAATGCGAAGAGAAACCATGGCATGATTGACTCACGAAGGGGTTTTTTCCTTGTTCTAATAGAGCAGGGTTGTAACGATATAGTGGCCAGTAACCTAAATCATGCAAAAAAGAGCACAAATTCGCGTCGTTGGTAATGAATTCAGCGGTAGAAAATGAAACTTTAGTTTCTCACCCGAATCAACTGCAAAGCGACACTCATCAAACATATCATTCAGACCTTCAGGTCGCACTCCTTGGTTGATACATGGCGCGTAACAGACAATGAAACTTGGCCCATTATGTCTATCGGCTTCAACCAAGGCTTGCAAGAGCTGAGTTTGATTTGAAAGGCACACCGAGGCTACGTAAACATGCTCATAAGTCATGAATATCTGACCCATGTCCTTTTTGGTTTGTTGCTTTCCACCCATAGCAAATTTAACAGATGCTCCAACTGGCGTGGCTTTTGATTGTTGCCCCCCTGTAAACATAAAAGTGGTGAGGCGGAATTTATTTCAAAAAACAGATCGTCATTTTTTGTATTCCTCATTCACCTGTATTAGAATACATCTCTGTATCCACGACAAGTACGTTGACGTCATTCGCCTCAAATGCCTCAACATGATCTAGACCTCCGAACCCAATGTCATAAGCCCAGCCATCCCCACCAACAATCCACTGGTGTCCAATTAAAAGCGAATATGATTAAAGTGTAAAGTTTAATGTGGATGAGTTATTGCATCAATAGACATTCAATAGTTCCTCACCTGAGACAGTTTGGGAAACATGTCTCGATCTGACCAAATACTCTTCAGTAGTGGATGCCCAATGTCGTTAGATGATAGTAGAGATTGAAAGAGAGGCTTCATTCGGTCAAAGAGATGAGTACACCTGTCGCTCTTCTCATCGCGACATTCGAGCCACTCATGAAGTAGAGATAGAAGTTCTTGCTCTGCATCGGTAGACTGTGATACGAACAACTCTTGATTGACTTCTGCATCATGAACATAGTGTTCGACTAACTGGACTAAACGCTCTCTCCTGTGCTTCATTGCGCTAAACATGCCGAATCCATATTCAGCATTGTCTTCAAACAGTGAATTTGCCCAAGCAGGACCTCTCTTGGTACGTTTCGACACAGTGTATGGATTACTTGGAAAGGAACCTTAGGTAGTGAAGTAACACATACAAAGATATATTGGTAAGTTATTGTTGAAAGTTACAACAGACAGTACATACAAGTATAAAACTCACCTCCCCAAATGGTAGAACATCCCGTGGCATTCGCGATTACCATTCTCTCACCAAACAACTGCGTTAACATCTTAAAATAAGGAGTCTCGCCACAGCCAGAACATGCCCCACTGAATTCCATGAGAGGAGTTTGAAACTGAGATCCTTTGAGTGTATACTTGTCAACCATATGACCACGTTCAGGGAGATCAACAGCATAGTTCCAGTTCTTCTCTCCTCCCAAGGATAGTACCTTTTCAACATCCTCCATGTCTAACGCTTTTGGAGCCTCGGGGCATGCTTCAACACATGCATTACAACCCGTGCAATCCAGTGGCGAGATTTGAAGGGTGTATCTCTTTCCTGCTAACTCAGCACCTTGAGCCTTGACTGTGACAAATGTCTCTGGATTTGGCGCCTTATCAGCTTCATCCCTTGTAACAATGAAAGGTCTAATGACAGCATGTGGACACACAGATACACTGGGTTTGTTAAAGAATAAGCAAACAGTGTGAGCAGCCTAGATCATACAAATAACTCGAAATGATACAAGCCAATATCTTACCATTGATTGCACTGAGTGCATGCGCTGGCATTCCATTTTGGGATCAGAGCTGAGGGATTTGGTCTCCTCTTCTCGTATTTTGTTGTCCCGGACGTCATCACACCTCCAAGCATTTGGTTTTCCAAGAACTTTGATATGGGTATGTCATCTCCATGTAAGGTTCTGATTACATTAGCAATAGAATTGGTGAGTGGATGTTAGTGATTGTTGTGATTAGTGAATCGACACTCACGAGACTGGTGTGTGGATATCTTCCATAAACTTTTTTGTCTCTTTGTCATTGATCAATGCAATGTGCCTGTTAGTATAAGCTCTTCGTTCTTCTGTCAAAGTAGCTCTTCGCCATCGTGCCGGTACCTCAATCGATATGAGAAGCTCTGGGTCGAAACACACGGCATTAAGAAGTCGAAGATTCCTCTGAACAATCTCATCTCCTTTGTTTGAGTACGCCTTCTTAATTGCTTCTCGTAAAAGCTGAATTGATCTGTCAACTGGCAGCACTCCAGCCAATTCAAAGAATGCTGCTAGACAAATAATGTTAATTTTCCCTTTCAGCCCGTACTCTGCCGCTAGACCAGCGGCATCCATGATATAAAACTGTACCTTTCTCAATGCACTACAACAAAATGTATTTTATGATGTTAGATGTTGTTATCAGAAACGCACTGAGTACTAATAATTGAATAATGACCTCAGACTTACAGTGTGCGGAGGATTTTTGGTGAGAGCTTGTCTTCGAGTGCTTTTATTCGTTTGCCAGCATCAAGGGATGCTATTCTAGTATTCAGAAAGAATACACCACCCCTCTTAATGAATTTTACCACATCAAATTTGTCTGCTTCAACATATGATTCGTGATGGCAAGCAACATAATTTGCTTGGCCGTCTTGGATTCTAAAGTTTTCAATGAAATAAATATTAGAAGGCTCAGTCAATGTGTATTCTTTGTCTGATTTGAAACTCACTTGTATGGTGCATTGATCTCTTGCGTTGGTGAGAACCTCAAATGTGAAATTGTCCACCCACTGGACTTCTTTGCATCATATTCGAAGTATGCTTGTACTTTCATGTTTGGATTTGAGTCTCCACTTGATGAACAAGTTGATGAACGAGATCGAATAGATAGTTTAGTCGAGAATTCACGTCAAACAAGCACTATGAAACTACAAAGTCAACCTTACATGATTTTCGTTGCTTCCTTATTTGCACCAACAGTGCCATCACTGCCAAAGCCCCAAAATACACACTGTGTGATTTCGTCCGATAGTGGAGTCACAGTTTTTCCAAGCGAAAGTGATAAGTGTGTGACATCATCAATGATTCCAACAGTGAATGGATGTTGAATGCTTTCCGTGTCCTTTCTCAACATATTGTTGATCACAGCCAATACCATGCGCGGAGAAAAGTCTTTACTTGCTAATCCATATCGTCCTCCCGCAACAAATATTCCTTGTCTATTGCAAGACATCAATGATGCGCACACATCCATATACAATGGTTCACCTTGAGCTCCGCTCTCTTTTGTCCGATCTAATGTTGCTATGCGCTTGATACTGGGCGGCACCATTTCGCTGAAATCTGAAGGCACCCACGGTCGGAATAATCGAACTCCAATGAGGCAAGTCTGCTCAGATTTAATATGCCTTAAAGTCTCCTTCACTACCTCGACACTTGACCCCATGGTAACAATCGCAATAGTAGGTTTCGTCGAGCCAAAGTAGAAGAATTCAAACGGTTTGTATTCTCTTCCGACAATTGTCATAAAGTCTTTCATTGCTTGTCGAAAAATTGACGGTACCTATAGAGACACGAGGTGTTGTTAGCACATTGGAAAGTATCAAAAAGCACCATATAAAGATAATAACAAACTCACGGCTTGATAATGCTGGTTACTGCTTTCAACTAACTGCATGAACACATCCGGAGCTTGTGCTGTCCCACGTTGACTTGATATGAAGAAGAAAATTGAAGAAAACAAAATGTTAGCCTTTTCAGACACTAAAAGAGTACAATATGCTCAATGTTCTGTGGATTTCAGTAAACGTACTTTGGATGTAAAGGAGATAAAGCTCGTTGACGATGTTCCTCAACCTTATCGAATGGTATCAACTCTCTAAGCTGTTCATCACTGACAAGATTGATTTTGTTAATCTCGTGACTGGTACGGAATCCATCCATAAAGTGCAAGAAGGGTACACGGCTATTCAGTGTTGCCATTTGAGTAATCACTGCCATGCTGAAGAAAATGAAGGTTAATAAGCATCGTAAAGTGTTTTAGCTTTTGAGGATATACAACGTGAGGGAGTGAATAGAAGGAACTTCTCTTACTCGTGTGCCTCTTGAACGCTAAAGGACGATACCATTGCCAAACCGGTGCCACGTACAAGCATTACATCGGAATGATCACCGTAAATGCTTAGTGCCTGACCTGTAAGAGCCCGTGCTGCTACATGAATGACAGTGGGTAGAAGTTCTCCTGTGTATGAAGTAATAACAAGCGATAAGAAAGCAGTAATTTGAGAGTTTGCATTAAATGTCCATAAAGGCTTTTCTGGATAATGAACACAATATATATTGTACTAACCGGAAATCTTGTATAGATTAGGAATGTACAGCAGCAGCCCCTGCGAATGAATAAAATAACGTACAACGAATGCAAGTTAAGAAACAAATATACAATCCAAAATGATTCATCAATTTGAATACAACAAACATAATAACAAACGGGGTGTGTGTTATTCTAACCTGACTAGCCGTATACGTAGTGGCAAGACTTCCCGAATTCAAAGCCCCGTGCAACGCACCGGCGGCACCCCCCTCCGACTGCATTTCAATAACTTTTAATTCCTGTCCCCACAAATTAACGTATTTCTTCCTATGACCGGTTTCTTTTTCTTCGTTATCGTTATCGTTGTCAATAATAATATCTTGAGAAGCCCAATCATCGACAATTTCACCCATGGTACTTGCCGGTGTTATGGGGAATATGTATGCTATATCGTTGGTACGGTAGGAGGCACTGGCTACCGCCTGAAAAGAATAAAATAATAGCAGATTACGATATTCAGGTATCCATGACAACATAATAGTGTAAAGAAAAGTACAACAACAATACTAATACTAACCCAATTTCCATCGGCTATTTTAGTTGTTTCAGAAGCCATACTCTTTGTAATGGATGGTACGACGGCGAACTGTGTTGTTTCAATGGTGTAACGATGATTGGATCCTTCCTTCTTTTCTTCTTCTTCTTCGTCTTTGTTTGAATGACTGTTCATAATAAATGTCGGATGATGACGACAATGATGATGACGTATTGTCTGTTTTCGTTGCTATTATTGTTGTTTTTCTATGACGAATAATTATCAATGCTGCCTTATTATTGTTGTTGTTGTTTGTAATACTATGAGCATTATCATATGCCGAGATTGATGAGAATGCTGATGCTGCACACTTCTACTTCTACTGCTGATGATTCACTAGCTCTTTTAGCTTTGTAGCGAGTTCTCATTTTCTCATCAGTGCTGTCGGGCGGGAGTTGGATGGGAGTTCTCATTTAGATTCACATTGTTTGGATTTTGGATTCGTGTTCGCGTTTTGATATGATGTAGTTGCACCTTCAATCACTAATTGACCGTTTTAATGATTGATGTGTGCGTGTCTTGGTGTCATTGCTCTTTGAGAGCGCCTCTTTTGATTTGGACCGCCCTCTATTTTTTATATCGACGTATTAAGGAACATACAATAGATACACCTACCGTAGGGTAAATAAGGCAACAGAGTATCCAAGACGTACAATAGATACACCTACCGTAGGTAAATACGGCAACAGAGTATCCAAGAACTTTGTTCCAAGTGCAAGCCCTTCTCCAACATTCCAAGCTGATCTTTAAAAATTCTTTATTGTTCGTGATAGCTCCACGGACCATAGGAGTGGGACCATGTGTGACTTTTTGAAGGGTGTCCGTCACCTGCTCTAGTAAGTAGCTACTTGAAGAGATACGGTGCACCATGTGCCATGCCTCATGCCTCTCATATGCTGCCTTCTCCTTTGGCCGGCAGTACATCATATATCCATGCCATTAATCCAACACTGACAATCCAAACACATAAAACACAACCTCTACATAAAACAATGGCATCATCATCACCAGCACAACTACGAGAACAACGTCTCCACGAAGGTCTATGTCCCCAATGCGGCACACGTCTTTACAAAATCGTGAAACAAAATCGTCGTCCCACCATGAAGGGCATGTTCGGGGGTAAAAACAAAAACAGTGCCTTATTCGATAATGATGGTAACAATAATAATGATGGTAGCGGTGATAATGTGAAAATGATACCGTTGACATTGCCGGGCGTGGTGGAACGGGGACAATGTATGAAGTGTCCCCAAGGGGGAGGAATGTCATCGTCGCCTGCTGTCAAGGCCGTTCCCGTGACAATCACCAAGAACAATCAATCGGAAGATGATAATAATAATCCTCAACGGAAATTATCCAATGCATCATCATCCAATGATGATAGGTATCAACGATACGACACGAACGAATCGAAACAATCGACCGATACCGAATACGAAGACGCACCGTTATTGGATATACGTTCTTTGGACATACATGATCCATTGGGGGATAGGGGGATACGTTATAATCGTACCGAGAGCGGTCCGAACGATGATGGTGATAAGGGGGAAGAAGATGATTTGTTGGGTATGATGGCACCTATTCCCAATAGAGACATGGACAGTCATTTCGCTACTGCCGCTGCCGCTTCTGCTGTATCCGGTAGTAGTACCACGGAAGTAACAGCGGCCATGATACCCAGTAAACCCCAGGCACTGGACTGTCCGGCGGGTATGGCACCCGAAGTGTTTTATCAATTACCCCCCGAGGTACAACGGGAGGTATCCTCCTCCTCCACACAAAAGATTAAAGATGGTGGTGACGATGTTATTGATCCGGATATTTTGGCATCGTTGCCGGAACATTTACGACAGGAGGTGTTGGATCAACAACAACAACAACAAACTAATAGTAGTAGTACTAGTAACACACCATCCTTGAGCAATAAAGCGGTATCCTTCTCCTCCGAAGATAACAGGAATGTCGTAACAAGATCCAACTCCAAACGTATGGAAAAGAACAACAAACAACGCACGGCACTCTCACAATCGACCAAGGAATTTCTATCGGAATTCGATATCGACGAACAGGACTTTGATGATTTGGACGAGGAGGTTCAGAATGATTTGTTGGCGGAGAAGCGTAAGGGGGAGAGTAAGTTACCCGCTTCTTCGCATTCTTCCAATACTACTGCGAGGAGCGGTAGTAAGAGCAATAATGCACGACACGACAAGATGAAAATGTCATTGACCAAATCGACCAAGGTTTTTTTGGCCGATTTAGATATCGATGAGGAAGATTTTGATGATTTAGACGAGGATGTCAAGACGTCATTGTTGGCCAATCGTAAGAATAGTAGTAGCAGCAACAACAACAATGGTAATGGCGGTGATGATGGTGGTGGCAATAATGAAACGCAGTACGATCAAGACTTGTTGGCGAGTCTACCGGAAGATTTACGTGAGGAGATATTAGAAGAAGAACGACGTAAACGGAGTAATAGTAGTTCCGGTGGTGTAGGTGGAGCGAATAATCTTCATCGAGTGGGAGCCCATCATTCCAATGTACCCGCCGGATACGATCCCGATACCTTTGAGGCCTTACCCCTCGAAATGCAACAGGAGCTACTGGATGCCGCCAATGACGGGATAGTGTATTCGGCCGATGGGTACGGGAGCGACTCGATAGCGCGTGCTCCCTTGGCCGTGGCTACGGCCGCGGGACAGGAGAAGGCTACCTACGAGGGTGAATACAATGACTTTGGTAAGAGGCACGGGGAGGGGACGTTGACGTGGGCGAATGGGGATGTGTACAAGGGTTGGTTTAAGAATGGTTTTATGGAAGGGAGGGGTACTATTAATTTCCATGACGGTGAGTTTTGTTTTTCGTGTGTGTGCGAATTATTCATTGACCTTTTTATCTGCATGCATGTCTAATTGACCGTTCTGGATTTGTGTTGTTTTTTATATTAGGAACCGAGTATTCGGGACAGTGGCACAAGAACAAATTTCACGGAATGGGAACACGTAGATTCAAGAATGGTAATGTTTATACTGGAAATTATGAAAGTGGAAGAAGACAGGGACAGGGGAAATGCTTTTTTGCCAATGGAGGTGAGTGTGGAAGGTTTTCTTCTCCCTTATTCAGATCTGAAAGTTATATCTCATATGTCAATGCCACACAAAAACACAAGATTTATATTCCGGTGATTGGAAGAACGATACCATCCAAGGATTTGGCAGATACTATTACAACAACGGTCACTCCTTCGAGGGAATGTTTCGAAATGGAATGCGCAACGGAAGAGGCAAGTACCAACTCACCGACGGTCGCGTAGAAATTTACAGATATGTCAATGACAATCGCGTGGGGGATGGGGTGCGGTGGAGCTCGGACAGGAAAAAGGCGTGGAAAATGAATGGTGGTAAGGTAGTGAAACGAATTTCGATGGAGGATGCGACAGCAATTGCTAATCGGTGTGGACCTGTGTTGGAAGAATCTTAATATTGCATCACAAAGCAGGTTTTTGTTTTTTGGAATTCTCTCTTTTTTCTACTTAATGTACCTTCATGCCTAATGATAATTCGGATTAGTTTTAAGTGAATAACTTATCAAGAAGTAATGCTTTCTTCTTGCTACTAAGTCATGTACACAGAAAATCTCGTGCTTACATCTCACACCTTGGTGATGCTAAACTCAATGTCAAGATAATAAAGTTTGTCATTAGTTTCAAAGTAGACTTCAGCGACTGCATCTTCGTTAGATCTGTCCAATAAATGAATGAAAGCGGTCAGAGGTGTCTGTTCTACTTCGATACTAGTTCAACGAATTATAAGATCTCACCGGCAGTAAATGGTACACTCATCAGGATTAGATCCAGTAGGAAAATGGATCTCATTAGCACTGTTTAGCACCGAAGACAGTTCCCGGTGGATGGTACCTTCCGCGGGACGTACCTCCAATGAGTATTTAGTGGCACGATAACGAAACCCATGACCATCTTTCGTGGGATTCATCAAGGCTACGGCAACAGATGCGGCAGCGGTAGAATGCTGTACCACTTCACTCACGCTTACGCTGTTCTGTTTTGAGGCGGACCTGTACATGCAAAAAGACAGAATACATGCATATGGTAAGAGAGATGTAAGTAGTTTATCGAAGTTACAAACAGACAATATAACAAAGTAAGAACTCACGTTTCCTTCTTAACAGTACATACAAACCCAACAGACTCCCCAACGGCGTCTCTCATGCTGCAGTGATGCTGCACACTGAACTCATTCTCAAGGGCATAGTACGGACGTTCCATGTCGATGAGGTCTTGAATGTCATTCTCAAAGTTCAACGGAGCCAATGTCTTCAATGACATGTCGGGGAGAAGAGCATCGCATCCGTACGGAGTACAGGGAATAGATGATACGAACAGCTCATGTTTGAACCTGGGAGTTTTTTGACGATGGAAAGGAGTGGTAGGTCCAACAAAGCCGAGACTTACATCAATGCAGAATATAATCCCCACGGCCAATGCGGCGACATTCGTAGTTGAAGGCTTGAAGTGTAGGAACGAAGGCATGATGCTTGAATTTTGTATTGCAATGATGGATATGGAATTATAATTGCAATAAATGAAAGCTTCAAAGGCAAATGCTCTTCTAACATCGTATCATCGTATCCAATCTACTTTTCTTTTTCTGATGCTCTTTGTCCTGCATTGACATCTATTGACATTGCAGTTTCAACCTCATATTCTTGTTGCGTCATCGACACATTATTGACATCCACGTATCCACTGCAGGAGCCTCTTGATTTTCTGCTATCTGACATCATCGTATCGGGAAACTTGGTGTAAGAGAAAGCGGAAAGAGGTACCTAGACATGACGACACATGACACGCCCTACCTGCGCCTGCCGTCTCAAACTGATGAGTGAATTTTGTGGGCTTGTAGGGCGCGCCCACAGACGGAGCGTCATTGTTAGTCATTGTCTCAGATTGTCTCGACCGGACACCGGACCGACGACCGACCATCGCGACCAACATCGGCAGTGGCAGTGGACAGAGGCAGAGGCAGAGGTCATCGACCATCACCACGGCATGCGGCTTGAATGTATTTTTGGTTGGACCGAACCATGCCATCATCCAATAAAGACAGCGGACGCTTCACCAACCAAGACGTTATAGACGCAAATCAAAAGCTGCTTAACTCAATTGCCTCCGGTGATTACAAAACCTACTCTGACCTCACTGCATCTGACCTTACAGCAATCGAACCAGAATCGAAAAATCATCCGGTTCATGGATTGGCATTTCACAAATATTACTTTGACCTATACTCCCATTCCAAAATGACGGAACGCGAGGGTGCCAAGCCGATAATACCGACTGTTATTAGTATGAGCAACCCACACGTGCGGTGGCTCGGTGGGGGATGCTGCAGTGATGGGTGCGGGGAGGGTAGCGCTGCTGTTATTACGTATGTAAGATTAGATCAAACAATGACTGACGGTGACATTGAAAAGTGCGGTGGACCTTCGACAAAACCCATGACCGAAACCCGCGTGTGCAAAGATAACTTAATTCAGAACATGTTCGAACCTAGTGGCAGTTTAGAGTAGGTTTGAACCTAATTTTTGTAAATAGCTCAGGTTCGCCGAACCTGAACCTGGGGTTCGGTTCAGTGAACCCAGGTTCGCGAACCTACTGTACCAACACGTCACAAGACGTCATGACACGTCATAATGATATGATAATTTACCCCGGGCATGGGCAGGCAGACTGTGAAACTTCAGGCCGTACATCACAAAATATGTCAGATTAAGGTATTCATAAGTATTTCTTTCAGGAAAAGGGCTTATATAATACTCAATGTGATGTTTGTGCTCTTAAAATTGACTTTATTACTTGATATATATACATACATATATGAAGGTTCGAACCTGGTTCAATCCCACTCAGGTGTCTAGTTGGGTTCGAACCCAACACCACCCCAACCTTCCAGGTTCAGCGAATCTGAACCCAGGTTCGGGGTTCGAACAGGTTCAGGTTCGAATCTAAGTTATCTTTGCGCGTGTGGGAAAATAGGGATGGGAAATTGGTGAATGTTCACTTTCACAAATCATGACACATCTTTCTTGAAAGTACAGTAGTGTCAATAGAGCATATAGCCGTCTTGTGTTTAAATGAGGATGCAGACGCATTCCTCTTGAAGGATCTTGACATTTAGCTATAAACAACTGCCTAGATCTATATCTATTGAACTCTAGAAATAAACTCATACTATAAAATTACTTGAAAAGATCATTGGCTAGATCAATATGTTCATTGAACTATAGAGTTCAACTGTGTTAGACATGTTGTCAGTAACAATGGAAAAGAGTAAACAATCCAGAGCCAAGAGTGCTTCCACTACTTACATATTCAATCTTGGACTTGACATAGTACTATCAAAAATAGGTAGGTTACTGTTATAATAGCATCGTGGAATCTACATAATATATTTGATACTATACTAACGCTCAAAGACATATGATGAAACAATCATGAGAAAAATTATGTTAAGAATCAAGCTCAGCCTATTCTTAGTATCTATCCAACTTCAATATTTGAAAAAATGGTACCTGCGTGTACATTTCAGATATCTTCCATTATTGACGGTGGCGAGCAAACCCTACTAACCAATGGAGGTGCCTCCAAGGCAACATAGCGTTCACGACTCAAACATATCATTGTTTGAAGCAAAGATCTCATGTGGTCCTCTCGAACTTCTACTCCGGAAATCATCTGAAGAAACCTTAAACTATTCGCAAGCAATTGGAGCTCCAAACGATAAATAGCACAAAAGATCGAAGCAAAGGCAATGTCGGAAGGTAAATGCATCACCGTGTCGTATCTTGTTACGGCCAATTCCACCAGAGTTTTGGATAGGCTTCGAATGTGCTCCAAACACCAAGTCCCATTCGCACCTGGCATAACTTCCAAAAAGTAATCAATAAAGTCATGGGGAGTCGGTCCATTGAGCTTCCAACTAAGTGATGAGAGTATTTCTAACTCCATACTATTGATTTCATCAGCACCATAGGCGTTTCTTGTAATCACCCCCGAGACAAAGTCAGACTCAATAGTAAACCCCGGGTGAATCTTGAGTGCAATGACAAGAGAAGTGACGAATGTGCCAGCTGGCATATCACAACGTCATTCAGTGCCCACTCTGCTGCTGGGGTATTAGAACTTAGGAATCGATCAAAGTACGTGATGGCTGCGACAGCAGTAGAACGGCTAACGCCATTGCATGCTGCGATGGTCTCGTAGCCCCATTGGCAGAGTGCATGCCGGTGGGATGGGCCAATGACTTGTGTCTTGGAGAGATAATTGGAGCATAGGTATGAGGCGCTCCTCTCTTGTTGTTGCATGACGTGTATTTGACTGAGTATTAGCGGATCGTTCATCTTGGGGGAATCTAATTATCTCTTGGATTGTATCAAAAACTTTTAAAAACTTCCCATTGTGTGGGGTGAGGGGTGTGAGGGGGTGTCTAATTATGTTGGGTTGTTGTATTTCAAATGCCTAGTAAAAACGTGTTTCCCATTGTGTGGGGTGTCGGTCGAACTGATGAGATCTTGGTTGGTGATGTTCTTTTGTCTTCCAAAGAAAGTAGAAAGCAAGATCTATCTTGTTCGAAAATGCTCTTGAGAAGAGATACAATTCTTCGATCCCCTAGATCAAGGGAATACTGGGGATTCGAGCGGGGCCCAGGCCGCTATGATAATCTACCTGTATCTACTCAACCCATCTCGCCTCTCGCTCCCTCTCACTCCCATCTCCTCGCCACGCGGTGGACAATAGTTCATTTGACCGAAACATCACCTCAGCGGCAGTGGCAGTCACCCACACCACTGATACAAACCATATGGCACTGCAGCCCCCTTCTAGACCCTTAGCCTCACCAGTCTGCGCCGTCTCTGG
>JALLPH010000195.1:0-25878 GCA_036939855.1 Cyclotella choctawhatcheeana
GATGAATGGGGGCCTCCCTTCCCCCGTCAAGTGTTACATCCAACTTCGATCTGTGTCGTCAATCCCGCCCCCGTTGACACTACACAGAGGAAAAAACCAACACATCCGTCAATAAACTTAGAGGGAATGGCAACGCAAAATGAGTCTACGTGCCGCCTCCACCACTACCTTCATTAACTACACCTTCATTAATTCATACATTCGCTCAAAACCTTCACCCCCCCTCCACAAAAAGAAAGATAGAAAGTAATCGGGGTTCTGATGTGATGGGGGTTTATCAGTGTATCCCCCCTTTTACCTCTCTGTCAAGGTTCGTTGTCTGAAGCACACCCCACCGCATACCTCCCTCCCCTTATCAAATATGAATAGAGATATCCTTTTCCTGGGGGGGTTATGGATTCATCTCAAAACATACTAGATAGTGGAAGATGCGGAGCTTTGGCAAACAATCATTCTCATGTGGGCTTCGAAAAATGAAATTGAACACAAATGAATTGGTATAGTACTGGAGATAAATGATTGGAATATGGCCTTAGAGTCAATGCATTAGGTCTATGGTCTATTGTGACAGCACAAATTGTAGTACGAAAATACAATTATGATGATTGATTAGAAGAAAAGAGAAACGCAGATGTCTTGTAGATTCGTTGAGTTCACAGGCCGAGTAAGTCTGCTCCCATAGGCTACTAGTTTGAGCCCAGTCGAGCTTGGAACACCCTGTGAATTAGACAAATCATTCCACGTTACAACGACATTCGTGAACCCACCCTGAAACCAAGTTAGTATCCTCCTCATCAGGGATATGTCCTTCAGGTTGGATTCACAGTACTTTGCATATGATGAGAAGCAGTTGAAGAGTTGTTACTACCTCATCCCCCCTCGACTCACACACACCCTCTGCTGAAAATGTTTACTGGGATGCAATGATCCGAGGATGCTTGCTCTATTGCTGGATACAATTTTGCTTGTGTCATAATCTCGGCGCAAAAACCCATTAGTGGTAGGCGATGATAAACTAAACTAAACTAAACTAATCGACAGTTGACGGCGCCCGGCGCCCGCCCGCCGTCCGCCCCGGCGGATGATCCATCATCAATACCAGTACCAGTAAGAATTAGACCATGTCCATTATTGCAGATGTTCATGTTGGGGAACCACACGATGACTGGTACCACGCCTTAGATGAACGCGTTAGAATCCATTTTCACAATTTTGCAAATCTTCCGCAGGAAAAAGGAATGGTGCTTAAGTCATCCAAATTTACTTGCTGTGGTCATGAATGGTATTTGAATTTGTATCCTCGAGGAGATAGCGGTGCGCGAGAAGGGATGATATCAGTTTTTCTATGCACTAAGTTGACTTCCAAGATTGTGGTAGATTTTGACATCATCTTGAAGAAGAAAACCGGTGATCACTTCAAAGTCAGCTCAGGCTCAGGCACCAAGACCGAATTTCCGAAGCCTGGGGGATGGGGACGGAAAAATTATGCATCACGTGATAGGATATTGGACGCGTCAAACAATGTAATGAATAATGGCACATTGACCTTTGAAGTTAGGATTAAACCCAACGAGGATTATTGCTCCCGTAATGCCACTCCACAAACCTCCATGGCTGATGATGTATACAATAATCTTTACCAAGATGAAGATAGCGCAGATGTTGCTTTCAGTGTGGATACACGTGTATTCCATGCCCACAAAGCCATTTTGAAGGCAAGAGTGCCAGAACTAGCCGATTTAGCTGAGCCATACGACACAGAAAATCCAATCCCCATCAAAGATGTGGATCCTCAAATCTTTGAAGTGATGCTGAAACATGTGTACGGCAAAAATATTGGCAATCCTATTTGGAGGAACACGCAAAGCAAGTCTTGGATGCAGCGGGGAAATACGGATTCGCCAACCTGAAATCAAAAGCTGAAGCTTGGCATGTGAAAAACCTCAATAAGAATTTCGCAGTTGACAATGTAGTCGATGAGTTGCTGTATGCAGATGGTAAGAACTGCCCACTTTTGAAAAAGGCCGCCATGGATTTTATTCTTGAACACGGAGAAGAAGTCATCAAATCTGAATCATATGAAAAACTCGATGAAGCACCTAAACTGCGTAAAGAAGTTATGATGGCTTTCGCCTCAAACAACAAGCGTAAGCGTAAGCGTGACGAGTAGAGTTTCTGAGGGTGTAAAAGAAAAGATGATTAGAGGATGTTAATGTGGGGAATCAACTGAAAGACTTAAGGATTAAGTGAATATCAGTTGCTAATTTGTTTGTTGCTGAAGTCTGACAGGTGAGGTACATATGATATTGAAGCATACTTAGTGACTCTTGGTGGCTTTGTTCATTTTTTTGAAGTCCAGTGAGTCTAATAAATGTAAATGAAAATTTAGGTCAGTATGCCGAGAATAGTTGCAATCCACTGATCTGCACTTACAAGAACATCTGTGTTTGTACCCAACTTCCTTCGTTTAGGGCTACTTTTCAGTCACACGAGAGACATAACTTGTGGCATATCTCATTTCAAAAGACGAGCAACTTTTGTGGCTCAGCACCTGTCGAAGTTGTACACTCACCACTTCGAACTATTCCTTTCACCACTGCATGTTGTTCCCTCTACATCTACGAAATCCACATCTTCCATCTTGTTCGCAACTTCCTCTGTTTCATACCCGGTCTCCCAGAACTACATTTCTCAGTAGTGTGTAATTTATTAAGTTCATATTCAACAACCACTTTAACGACGAGGGTCTGCGACTGCGACTGTCAGTTGTTGGCAGGTCAGCAATCGACAGTTGACGGCGCCCGGCGCCCGCCCCGTCGGACGATCGCGTAGATTTTAGGATCGGATGGGATCCATCACAATATATCAATAAAAATTAGACCATGTCCGTTATTGCAGATGTTCATGTTGGGGAACCAAACGATAGCTGGCCTTTAGAGGAACGCGTTTATGTTCATTTTCACAACTTTGCAGATCTGCCGCAGCAAAAAGGTACAGAGCTTCAATCATCTAAATTTACATGTGCGGGTCATGAATGGTATTTGAAGTTATATCCGAAGGGAACGATGACTGCAAAGGAGGGAATGCTATCAGTTGTTCTTTGCACCGACTCGACTTCAAAGATCGTGGTAGACTTTGACATCATCACAAAGAAAAATAATGGTGGTAACTTCAGAACCAGGTCATACAGCAAGAAAGAGTTCCCAACACATTCACGTTTTGGGTGGGGATGGGAGGATTTTGCATCACGTGATGAGATCTTAAGACGTGAAGAGATGATGCAATCATCATGGAATGTACTCAATAATGGCACACTGACATTTGAGGTTCGAATCAGACCCCATGAAGGCTATAATATCTGCTGCGATGTCATGCCAAAATCCTCAGTGGCTGATGATTTGTACAATAATCTATACCAAGACGAAGATAGCGCAGATGTTGCTTTCAGTCTAGAGTCAAGCGTATTCCATGCCCACAAAGCCATTTTGAAGGCAAGAGTGCCAGAACTCGCTGAAATAGTCGAGCCTTATGACACAGAAAATACTATCCCCATCAAAGATGTGGAGCCTGAAGTCTTTGAAGTGATGCTAAAACACGTGTACGGCAAGGATATCGGTCTAAGTTACTGGAAAGATCACTTGAAGCAAATCTTGGATGCATCAGGAAAGTACGGATTCACTCAAATCAAATCACAAGCCGAAGCTTGGTATGTGAAAAAGGTCGAGCAGAATTTTACAGTTGACAATGTAATCGATGAGCTGCTATACGCGGATGGTAAGAACTGCCCACTTCTCAAAAAAGCCGCCATGGATTTCATTGTTGAACATTGTGAAGAAATTGTTGAGTCGGAATCATACGAAAAGCTTGACGAATCACCTCACTTGCGTAAAGAAATGGTGAAGGAAGTGACGAAGGCTTTTAAGTCTCACAAAAAACGCAAGCGTGACGATTAGAGTTTCTAAGGGTGTAGGAGAGCACATGTTTGACGATTAAGATGCTGATTCGGGTAAACAACTAAAGGACTTCGGGATTATAAGAATATCAGTTAATGAATGAGGTTGTTGTGCAAGTCAGACAGGTGAGGTATGCAATTCAAGCATACTTTGTGATTTTGTTAATTGTAAAGTCCAATGAGTCTAAATGTTGTAATTAAAATTGTATTAGGGGCCCTAACTGAACATGATCATTCAATAACACGATTTGCAATTCCCACCTTGCAATTACCTGAAAGCACTGTGAACGAACAGCTTGTTGGTACACAAGTCCCTTTGTTTCGACAAAGTTACTACTTGAATGGTTAGTTAGTATTCTTACTTGCTAACTGCACCTAAAAAAATCAAGTGGTTGAGCTGAAGAGAGCTTGTTTGATTGCATGGTATATAGCATGGTATCTAGACAGTGGTAGACTGTAGAAGCTGGCTTTGATGTGACACAAGACTTTCACTTGTGTAAAATCACGACAAACTGCGGACTGATAGTTTGGGATCTACCTACTTTTCATTGTCATTGTGATGGTCTCATTCGTTCTCTTCTAAAGTCTTTGTTAGGCGACCAATGACCAATGACGCCGTGACAGCCCCCAAGCAACCCATCATACCGGGACTACATACCTACACCATGTCGAATAAAGCCCAACAACCATACCCAAGCACCAAGCACTAGTTTTTACCAACTCGACTGCACAACAATCAACAATCAAACTCTAGAAGCAAAATAGAAGACTAAACATGCCATCCAACACACAAGATCAAAGCAATGCCGACCCCACCACGGCCAACAGCACTGCCGAAAGCTCACCAGCAGACACGGAAAAATCGATGAGCATGGAGGAATTAATCTACGGAGCCTCCTCCTTCCACGCCATCGTCAAACCCGTCAGTCTAACGATGCTACTTTCCTCTCTGGCGGTGATTTACATAAACACCGAACAGAGCAAGGCCATTGGCGAAAATGCCCTCGGAGTGTATCAAGTTTTCGATATAGACGACGATGCCAGTTCTGCCACCTCGTTGGGGTTGAGTTTGGTGAATGCCCTGGTTATTGTTTCGGCTATCGGGGCGATGACGTTTGTCATCGTTTTGTTGTATAAATACAGATGTATGAAGTGCTTATTCGGGTACATGTGCTTTGCTACTACGGTGCTGCTCATGTTTCTCGGGGGGAATATGTTTACTGGTAAGTTCATAGTTGCTCTAATTCAGTTTATTGAATTGACTCACAGATTAGATGATTGCTATCAATTACTTTAACACACCAAACTGTGTCACAGTTGCCATTAACAAATATCAATTATCAATCGATAGAATATCGTATTGGTTCACAATGTACAATTTTTCAATTGTTGGAACTCTGGTAAGCGTCGTGAAAAACGGTATTGATTCACAGTGGATGCCATAATCAATGTTACTTCTTGTAATCCTGCTACCGTTAAGGCTATCTTCTACCAAAAGGGCATACCTACAATTGTAAATCAGGGATATCTCATTGCCAACTCAACAATAGTAGTAAGTGATTTCAACTTCTAATTAGTTGCATACGCATTATGCAACTTAACTTCTTGTTTCCATTTGAATTTAGGCATGGCAGTTGTCATACTTCAACGAGTAAGCCACTCTGACTAATCTTTTCCTTACAATGCATATTTCGTTCCACTCATAATCCGAATAATTTCTGTAGTTGGATGGCTTGGTCTTTATTGATCATGTTAGCACTCTATGATTTATGTGCCGTTTTATCTCCCTGTGGGCCACTAAAGGCACTCGTGAACGAGTTGAGCAAAAAGGACGCCCCAGCCATGCCTGGACTTTTATACGAGGCTGAACTGCCCTCTAATGCAACGCGGCCTGGGCAAAAGAAGAAACAAAGGAGGGCAAGTGATAACAATGCAACAACTGGTGAGACTGAAACTCGCGATTCTCATGAGAACATCGACGTTGAAGAAAATAGACAACAACTTCCAGATGTAGATAATGATTCTGCAGAGTCCATTGATGCTGACCGCAGTGATGATGAACAATGTGTTGCTGAAAAGGGTGCAGAGTTGACTGCACTACATCGCGAAGAAAGCTCTACGGAGACTTCACCTACATCTGCTCTCGCTCCAACTACCACAGACGCACCAATATTACCAGAAGACGCATCAATACCAGCGCCAGAAAAGTCAGCTAAGAAAACACGCAAGAAGAAAAGAGAAAAGAGTAAAGGGAACATTTCAAATAATCCACCGCTGCCATCTGAGCCTGAAAACCAAGCAGAAAATAGAGAAGCTCCTGTCACAGCCATGTCTCAAGAGAATATCCTGACCGTCACGGTACCATTGGCTATTGCTAAAGTTTACAAACTTCCAATCCGTCTTCCCAATACACCTGCAAACACGACTAGCATTGATACATCGGACCCAAAAGCATACTTACAACAAGAGCTGAGCCAGAGTGAACTCCGAACAAAGGTTGATGTGACCTTTCCTCAGGGAGGGGGTAGAATTGAGGTATCATACAACAAAAAGAATGAAATGCGCTACTTAGTCTACAACAGAGACGGGCAATTGAAACGAACTCTATTTGTAGACGAGGAAGGCAAGGTCATGGAAGAGAAACTCCGACAAGTTGACGAGAAGGATTCAAACAATATAAAACTTGGATTGGGCGACTTCATCTTCTATTCAGTTCTAGTGTCAAAAGCCGCAGAGAATGGGTTTGCTGCATTTGTAGCTTGTTTCTTGGCCATTCTGACGGGACTTGGAGCAACTCTGGTCCTATTGGCAGTTTATCATCATGCTCTTCCTGCTCTGCCGATATCAATCTTTTTGGCTGCGATCTTTTTTGTTCTGACAATCTATTGCATCGAACCTTGGTAAGTAGGCATCAATTAATCATTATCTCCTTCTTCATTCCAAAAGTTGCACTGTCAGTCTCATCATCTCTATTACTTTATGGTTTTGTAAATCAAAATCTCTTCTCTTCACAGGATTGAGCAGATCTGGCAGGCGCCATTTTATGTCTAGAATAAAATAGATAGGCTTATAGTTGATAATAACAAATATGTCTTCAAACAAATGTGGCTCAGTTATACTTTTCGTCCATTTCATAGCACGACTTAGTACAACTTAATTTCTTCGTTTGTTAGATACACTTTTCGCCCTTATAACGCTGCCTAAACGATCTTTGTTTTTTCTTTATTTAATGGAACCGAGTTCAATAGCTTTCTTTAGTGCCATGGTAATTTTACCCCGGCTGTGCTTTTCAAGCATGTCCGGTACTTTGACCAGTGATGGTTCAAATACAAATCCTTGATGTTCATGCGAAAGTTTAAGCTAGAAATAATGATGTGCTTTGTTAGAGAAAACGAAAGCTAATTTTGTTCGAGACGCCATCCTTGATATTTAGAAAAGAACATGTGCACTTACCATCAAATGTGACAAATCCTCATTCATGGCTTTCACTAATCCCAGCCCCTGCGAAAACAAAGATACGTGTGTCTTAATGAACTAGGACAAATTCAGAACAAGTCAATGTGTATTCACAACTAACCGTTGTACGCAAATCCGCATCTGAAATATCGACAGAAAAGAATACTCTCTGCTCAAGCTCACACGATAACCCATTATTTTTCTCCCCACCCTCATCACCCGAGCTGTTCCAAATTTGTATAGGTTTCAATCTATCCAATGATGCCCTGAGATCAATACCAGTTTCTTCAAACAATTCTCGTGCTGCACCGATGGTACATGCGGCTAGGAGACGATTTTCTTCATCAATTCCTGGATTCTTTTCGACTGAAAGTTTGTATAGATTCCGTTTTGATGTTAGCGTCTGTTTTCAAATCTCAAAGTACTAAGACGCAGAGCATCCAAAGAAATTACACGAACTACAACCACTAGAGCACCAACTTACCGGCAAGATCAAAATCTTCCGGATCGACACGTCCTCCGGGTAATTGATGATGAGGACCTTTCGATTTCTTTCGTGTACAGTAGAGCAATAAGACGCCATGGTCAGGGTGGATAGGCACGACGAATGCTTTGTAGTCTTCGGCTGTCATGATGCAATGCTTCTTCTGTTCTAACCGCTGCTGGCGCTGGCTGCTGGCGCTGGCTATGGAGATGGATGATGGAAGCGTGAAGGGCGAAGGGGCACAAAAATCTCTGATCTTCATTTTAGGAGGCTCCAAGGTCTGACATTTAGGAACAACTCCCGTTATATCAAGGTAAAATTAAGAGGGCCAATACGACAGCCCTCTAAATTTGCTGTGTTTTTGAATGAGCCGTTGTCGTTGAAGTGCTTCAGAGCTTCTGTATCAGAATTCAGTAATGAACGCTGAACATGACAACCCCTAACAATGTCCTGTAGTAACTGTTGAGGAGCTGTGACGACACGAAGAGTTGCTTAATGTAATGGTGAGTAGAGTATGAATGCATTCATGTGATCTTGGTTTAAGGCTGGTTCAATTTTGGGGTCATTCTGAGAAGAAGTGTGACCGGATGGACTCTCCGTGTTATGAGTTATGGACTTACCGTTCCAATGGTGCATGTATCAATGTCGACGTGACTGTCTAATCATATCTCATTTCATCTAGTTGTGTTGCTTATTGACCTTTCAGCTTGTTCATATAATAAACGACGTATAATGATGACCTTCAATGGAAAACCAGTCATTCTGATCCTGCCAGTCACTCTATTCTTCTTATTGCTCCGTACCACCTCCTCTCAATCGACAATACTATGTCCCAGTCTCGGCACCATCAGTATTATACCAATCAACACCTCCACCTCATCAACAGTAGTTCGTATCCCTGTCGTCCCAGTCACTGAAAATGGCACACTGCTCTGGTACTTATTTTTTACAGTTCGGTATGATTCGTAATACCTCAAATGCCTCTCATATTAGATTTGTTGCTTTGCTTCTAGCACATTAGTTCGTTCCGATCGCGATGGAACCAACCGTGTGCCCGTGGCTCGAAGCTACCGGGGCAACTGGGAGGTCAGTGCGGGACATTACGCCAAAACCGACTCTGGATTAACTGTGGATTGTCTTGATGATGATGGTGTATGCGATGTGACCTTACCCCAAATCGAAGCGACGCAGCAATACATACTGGAAACGCATCGACACTTTCTCTCTCCAGAGGCTGAGGCAGCACGTTTCTTGGAACAGGCCACCTTTGGGACGACCAAAGTAGACTTAGAAGCGTTACTTTCCACGGAGAATAACTTTACCCATTGGGTATATGATCAAATGTACAATACCCCCATGTCGAGTCATCGTGAATTTTACAGAAGACACACCAATCCCAAATTTGAGTACCCGTATCAAGTGGGTGCAGTGGGTCCTACTCCCTGCGAACGGTACAGTCGATGGAGAAGGTATGCATTAACATCTCGTGATACTATTCAAGGTCGACGGACAGGATGGAATAAGTTCCTGTCGTTTCATAGGCCGTACGGCGTCGAGGGTGTCGTATGGAAAGTGGACGGTCAATTTCGGACGATTACCAAAGACCATCCAAAGTTTACAGATGGGACATTGGTTGAATTAGACAAGAGGTATAGGATCCCTAATCCGGATGGGAATGCATTTAAGCAAGATTGTGTGGGGTGTTTAGTTCCCATTGGAGATACTACTCGTTATATTCCACAGCATTATATTGTCAATCCTGGTAAGTTATGTCTTTACATCGTTAGAGATATATTTGGAGTTTCAATACATACAATTACAATACTAACTCTTCGTCGTTTACAAGCCGTTTCAATTGATGGAGTGGAAGGACGAACGAACCAGTTATTTCCCTATAGAGTTGTCGATCTACCACCGTTCAAGTCCCCGGACTTTTTATCTATCGAGAATGCAACCTCGTATCATCATTTGTTTGCTCAGTGGATCCATGCAGATGAAAATGGACTACTCAATACAACTTCGTTAGAGGAGACCGATCAGTGTGTTGGCCATCCGAACTTTAGACAGCCTATACCATTGAATCTTAGGGATGCTCCTCCAGGCACAATACCAACCGTCTTTGGGAGGAGCGTTAATAAAGACACTGGAGTTGTTCAAGTTTTTGCGTACGATCCACATTTAGCACTAAGAGAGAACACAGTTGAGAGTCCACTCGAAGATGGAGGAGGAGATTTAGTTATGGAAACGGATGATTTAGTGGCTGGAACTCAAGTACTTTGTCAGAATGTTCAAAGGAACTTCTTGAATGAAAAGAGTTGTAAGCTATCTTACTCGGAGACCGCATGCACTCCAAACACGATGCCAAAGCGGGTGATTATCTTGAACGAAGAAAATCTGGCTAGCATCAGCAAAATGACCGGACGAAAGCTCTTTGCTGTGACGGGCTTGTCCTTATCAGACATTGACGATGAAACTGGCATGCCACACTTTAGTCCTCCGTGTCGTCACGGAAGACGTACTTCACGTTGGATAAGAAGCCAAGATGGAGCATGTGACAACACTTCAGGACTGGGTCATGGTACTCTGAGAATATTTCGTGATATCATCGATGCAGTATCAAATGATAGCAGTGACCAGTATTACAATCCCATTATTGTGGATGTGACAAGAAATATATTAGCATGTGATCATCAGGATATGGATAAATATTTACTCGGCAATGTGAGAGCTAGTGGTAGCTGCTGGACCCATGTTCATCCTTATGAAAGAAGTGTTTTTGACCTTACTAATTTGAATCCAAGTGAATACAATATGATAAGCGAAAATCTAGTATCGGTATCTTCCTGGCAACATATACTATTACATCCACTCTTGGGCAAGTTTGGTGACCATGTGATCCTTGATGGAAACGAAACTGCACCCCTAGATGATGAGATAGTACAGAAGGAGCATAAGAGTATGGACTACAACCCATCGAAAAAGGCAGTTTTAGTATGCGGCAGCCCGGGTGAAGTAGCAAGTAATCCACTTTTGGGAGATCAAGGTACAGATATTATGGCAATGACAAAATTATGCATGGGTTCTTACTTAAGACTTGTCTTTATATATTATCTCACTGTAAACTCAGGATTTGATGTTGTGGTTCCAGAGCCGTCAGGATATCGCACTGCATCCATTTGGCAACTAGCCTCACAACGACACACTGTATGGACACATTTCGCTCTTCACGGGAAAGATCAACTTCGACAACGAGTTGCCTGGGCCCTTTCACAAATTATTGCTGTCGGTATTGTGACAGTAGGTGGAAGTAGAGTCAGTCTTGAAATGACAGAGCCATTTCTTGAATTTTATGACCAATTTGTCCGGAATGCCTTTGGTTCGTATCGGTCTTTAATGCTTGAGTTTTCATTCAACGTACTAATGGCGAAGTGGCTGTCTTTTGTTGACAACAAATCACTTCAATGGAATATTATGAATGGCAACGGTCCTAATTTCCCCGACGAGAATTTTGCGAGGGAAATCATGCAGCTTTTTAGCATTGGCCTATATCAGCTTAACCCAGATGGTAGTCAGGTACTTACAGATAATGGTCATCCAGTAGAGGCATATACTATGGATGATATCTTATCATATTCGAGAGCATGGACAGGTGAGAAAAGGGCATTGTAGCTAGACCATCAATACTTTTTTATTGTTGTAGGATTCTGAATCGTTCCATACGTTGTACAGGTTTCGTACGCAGACCTATTCGTGGCGGAGTTGTTACAGCTAACCGAGAATTGCATGAAACGACTTCTTTGGATCCCATGCAAATTGACACCGCAGGCCGTGATGTTTTTCCAAAGACTGATTTGCTGGGCGACTACATTGGCAGTAGAGTCGCTCCACTTTGCGTTGACCTTCCAAACAAGCACTTCCTTAGACTGGGAGCCACCTACAAACTCCTAGGAGGAAATGGAAGCCCAACATTACAACACGACCCGATCGATTGGAGCAGTAAACCAGATCTGAAACGAATTGAATTGAATCCTTATTCTCCACTATATTCAAAGCTTTGTAATCGTTCGGCTCTTGGCGAGTGCACCTTTCCGTCTACAGTAGAGTTACACGAGAATTTAGTTTATGAGGAAGTTGCCCAACTTGGGGAAGAATATGCAGTTGATACTCTACGCACTGTGATGCTCAAAAGTAGTGAGTCATCAAGTCCTGTTTTCTACGAGTACGTTCGCCAGCCATGCGTTGAGCTTGCATTCTTTGAAAATGGTAAGAAAGTTATCAAGGGTCATATAAGAAGGAACTATGTTCAACAACCAAGTATGTGTGGAAATCCTCTCCTCGAAGTGGCAACAGCAATGTGCTCTCAAGCTGGATGGAACGAGCGAGAAAAGGAAGGGAGAATTCACTGCCACTATCACGGTGAACGGTGAGCAAAATAAAATCATGTCAAGAGTATAATGTGCTGCTCTTACTAACAGCTTTTCTGGCATTAGAATGACGTATGCAGCGGCTGAGGGAATATGCCGCGAGGTGCGTACACCACAACTGTATTCTTCATATTTTAATTCGGGTTTATGTAAAATGCTAACCACTCACTTATCATTGGATAGAACAACCTTGAACAAAGTCATCCATGGATTTTGGAAGTAGATACTGGTCCATGTGGCCAAGGCATCGAGGAGAAACAATTTAGCTCCTGGAGTAATGCCGATTGCTTAGTAAATGTCAAGATAGCTTTGGATAATGGAAATATAGCCATTGTAAATGATCCGCAGCATGACCACGCTGGTCTTAAAAACGTAGAACCAATGGTCAGGGAAGATACAATCAATTTCTTCAAAGCCTTCTGGTTTAACGGCCATCCCAAAGTAGAAGACTGCCAAAGTATACAGTCTTGTCATTTGCATATTGATCAAGAATCATCTTGTATATGTAAGGTTGCTATCAACGAATACGAGCACTATACAAACTCAGACGAGTTGGTTGATATCAGCTCTATATTCTCATCACTTCACATTGGCGCTGTTAACCCTGATTCATTTGATACTGGCATGTACGATATAATTGGGGACTGTGGTATCCCAGGGCTCTCCGTTTTTTCCACTACAGATGGTGGATGTAGCAAATTCACTATTAACACAATCTTTTCAATGAAGGTTAATGGCGTCAAGTTCTTCTTCAAGAATATGAGGAGCGTCGTGCAGATTTTAGATCAGGAAAGGTTCAGTTTCAGGAATCCAATACACTTCATCAATATGGTGGACCCCACAGCACGGGATATTCTATATGAGACTGAAGCTGTCATTGACTCATTATTCTATCACCCCAACCATCCCACTTTTCTTGCCATTAGGCTGATCCAACGTTTTGGCATTTCCAATCCATCGCCTGATTTCATTCTTAGGTGAGAGAATAACAGAGTTTCTTTCATAGCGCCATCTGTAAGAATACTCACTGCCTTATCTGTGTGTTACGCGTTATTTTTCAGAGTATCCAAAGCCTACAAGGAAGGCACCTATTCTGGAGGAATGTTTGGCTCTGGGCAATATGGCGATCTTGCAGCTATGGTGGCTGCAATACTACTTGACACGGAATGTCGAACACCTGTATTAGATCTAGATCAGGTAAATATGTATGTTTGTGGTCATGTGTCATTGTTCGTTGAACGGTGACGTATTTCTATTTTTTATAGGCTCACGGGCACTTGAGAGAACCCATCATCAAAGTTCTGTCCTTCTTTCGCTCAATGGGGCTGAGTTATGACAGTCCTCTACATATACCGACGTTGCTAAATACGTATGATAAGCTGGGCCAAGGAAGCTACGAAACCCCATGTAAGTTAGAAGTACTTGTATATTGAATCATTGGTTTTGTGGACCTGAGTTAACAAATTATTCTACCTGTCAACATCCAGCTGTTTTTTCATTCTTTCTACCCGAGTTCTCTCCTACCAATACTCGTTCAGCCGAGCTAACCGCGCCTGAGGGTATGGTATTGCAGAGCCATCGAGTGTTAGGGCTTATTGATTCTTTCTACTCTACAATAAAGACAGGTGTCAGTAACTGTTACCCATACACGTTCGATGGTTCAAATGGCGATAACCGAGGTGGCAATCAGAATTATGCTAAGGGCATATGTGCTACAAACGAGGGTGATACAAGTTTATCTCCTGCCAAGACTACATATTGGCCTTCATCCACGTCATCTGCACATGAAATACTTGAAGAGCTCAATATACTCCTCACTTCTGGTAGATTGACAGACGAAAACAAAGAACTTATTAAAGTTCACTTGGAAAGAGAAATGAAGGCAGGAGATGTTGCGAAGGCAATCAGACTCACACAAGAACTCATTTTATCGACGCCCGAGTATCACGTAAGATTCTTCTCTGTGCTTTCATTTGAGATAAAAAAAATAAAGCTCACAATCTCAACAACGAATTAAACAACATTCCAATTCTAATTTCAAAACATATAATAACAGTCAACAAACACCGTACGCAAGAAGGATGATATCAGAGCAACATTTGGTTATGATAAAGAGCCGCAATCCCAATACAAAGCTGTTGTGGTCCTGATGATGATAGGTGAGACTGCCATTGGCATATACTTTTCAACTATTTCGGCATTGAGCGATAAAATTGAATCATTTGGGTGACTTCAACATTATCAGGTGGATTGGATAGTTTTAATCTGCTACTCCCCAAAGGCCAATGTATTGGACCAGATCAATATCAGATGTATAAAGATTTACGCGGAGACCAGCATGCAATTCCCTTATCAAGACTAGAATCAATTTACGCCCATGGCTCTAATCAAACGTGTTCGGAATATGGGGTAAATTCTGACTTTGACATACTTGCTGAGCTCTATGATAATGAAGAACTTATTTTCTTGGCCAACACTGGAGTTCTTTCAAAACCAATGATGCGTGACAACTGGCAAGAAGAAAGTTCATTTCAGCCATTCGCCCATAACATTATGCAACATGAGTTCTTTGCAGGTGATCCATATAATATTGAATTAGGCACTGGAGTGTTTGGAAGAATGCTTGGTAAGTCTTTATTAAATTTGCCTTGTACCAATCAAATCATCACCAACTTTTTGAATATCACCTGCTACAACCTCAGATATACTAAAGGCACAGCACGGTTATCAGACAGCAGCATTTGCAGTCAATGGAGGAGAGGAAATGCTAACAGGTGATCCTTATTTTGGCAATTCAGGTAAGACAAGTCCAAAATTTTTGTGAGGCTTTTGCTACATTTCTCACATCAGTTTGACCTACATTCACCGCTTAGTGCAATCCCTACAGACTGTAGCACCACAAGAATTGAACCAAATGCCTACAATTGATAATATATACGAGGTCGCCAAACAGCTGAACGGAATTGGCAATTCAGGAAATAGTTGTGAGTTCACTCCTACAGTCTCTATTTATATCTCGTCATAGTCATGTTCTAACTCATTCTTGTGTGTTACTACAGTCTATGCGGAGGCATGGTCATCAAGTTTTGCTTCAGCTCTCTTTGATCATGACCAAATGAGGGAAGTCGCTGACATACCAGAATTCACCATCCCCTCGAATGATTTCCCCATATCTCAAATTGGCTCAAGCCTGAAAGCGGTAGCTCAAAACATGAGGGTGGGTACCGAATACACAACTTGTTATTACTTGAATGTCAAGGTTCTCATCTTTTGATTCCTTCTCATATACATAGTCAAGAGATCATCGCAAAGTGAACCGCGAAGTATATGTTGTCCCAGATCATGGCTATGATTTACACTTTGGTGGGTCTTTATCTGACTTGTTATACCCTGTCAATGCGGCTTTAAAGCAATTCATCGCAGAACTAAAGTCGCAAGGAATTTGGGACGACACATTGTAAGTTAGTATTCTCAATAATTATATTCTTTTGTATTGATCATCCTTTAGATCCTCATCACTTTTGTCCACATAGAATTGTGTTAGGGAGCGATTTTGGACGCTCACTTACTGCAAATTCTAATGGTGGCACAGATCACGGTGAGAAGAACGCATTATTTGCTAAATTACGTATTATATCAATAGTAATGCTGACAATTTCTTTTCTACTACAGCCTGGGGAGGGAACTATTTTATGGCAGGAGGGAATGTAAAAGGCGGTAAAATTTTGGGTGACTATCCAGATTTGAGCCCAGATAATCTACACAGGATTGATACACGTGCTAGGTTTGTTCCAACTACGCCCTGGGATTCTGTTTGGAATGGAATAGCTAACTGGTTCGGCATACGAGACGAGCCTAGTCTAAATTATGCAGTGCCAAATCGAGACAGTTTCAATGAATGTGACCTATTCTATGACAGCCAGTTGTTTCGAGATGGAAGTTGTACATGCTCTAGTGGTTGCCCTGATGGTGATATACTATCAGTTAGTAAAAGGAATATTCCAATCCCAGCCAAGGAGTATACACCTGACTACTCAGTGAAAGGACGAGCTGTCGCATCAATATTAGATAAAGGCAGTACCATACGCTCATTTGGATGTCGCGATTCAACCCATAAAGAGACCATCCGAGCTATTGATCAAACAACTGAAAAGTTTTTTTGCGAGAGAACAAGCTTGCATAGTACTGCCGGCATAATAGCGAGCCCTTCAACGAAAATGTCTACAATTGCCAAAGGTCTACGTCTCTACACACATAACAACTGTCCGGCGTGTGATGTTGTATCTTACATCATAGAAGGTAGAATAAACGATGAATCTGGCTGGGTTATGATATCGGAAGGAGACTTACCCTGGACTGACAATGCTTTACCCAGAAATGAATGGGGAGACGATGTCATCTCTACATTTGAAGGTGGTGATGTAAAACTTCATTTCATTGAGGTTAGATTTCCAGAGAACAACAAGGCTTTCCTTGAGTACAAGGTTAGCTTTACAAGTATTAGAGATCCAAAGTCAAAGTTCATCCAATTTGGGGAGATGGAAGTTCCAGGTTTCATATTGGATGATATGGAGCCTTACTTGTAATGATAGAAAACCTACACACAAGACGGCATTAGATATGATCTGCATCAGTAGCCATCTAACATCAAGAGATGAATTTGTTAACACCCTTGATACTGACCATATTTCCTCCTTATGTAATTTGAGAGTTACATAGCAGATTTTCAACAAACACAATGACAATATCACTTGTCCTTTTAAAAGTATTTACACAGACTGCTGCTGCACAAGAAACAAAACAAGATTGAGGCGCCCTGACGCTCTTAATCGTCTTCACACAACGCCGTCAAACTAATACCCGCAATCAAATTGCCGCCCACAGGTGAGTTCTGATACTGATCCACGGTCTGCATCAAATCCACCTCAGTCAACTGAATTCCACGCTGTTGATATTTCTCCATCGTTGCCGCATTTGCCTCGGCCTTTTCACGTCGTTTGCGATCAAAGATGCTTTCTTCACAGTCGCCATCAATTTCGCAGTTGTCATCGACAGGTGGTTCGAAAGTAACGGCATAGTGAGACGTGGACGTTTTCACGTTGTGAATTATTTGTTGGAACATGACACTGGGATTTGACGAAGTTGGCAAAAAGCATGCAACTGGCATTGCAACGAGGCTGATGCTAAGGAATGATGCAAGGAGGTTCATGATGACAAGCTCGGAAAGACTGGGATAGCTGAAGGTGACAGAGGGATGGAGGATGCTAGGAGGAGGATTTGTAGTACCATCGAAGCTGGCATCATTGTGAACCACAGCATGGAAGAAACGTTTCCACGGAACATCAAAGGAGAGAACTGATGACACTCAGGCAATCAAAAAGTGTACCCCCATAGGGTACACTTTTATTAGTTTGGATTTGGAGGGCTATACCCTTTAGTTTTGAAGGTGGGTCATAGTTGCTATGTACCTATGCTATGGAGGTGCATCTTTATACCAACATAGGGGGTACTCTTCCTCAAAAGGTAGATATTAGGGTATTGGATACACTTTTTTATTTTGGGGGGTAATGCCAGATCCCACGCGACGAACAAGCCCACAGCCCACAGCCCACAGCCATCAATCCGAGAGCTCCTCTACCATCAGATCAGTCTCAGTCCAACACTGAAACTGGAATACATTTGCAACCAACAACTCCAAGCTACAAGTTTCATCGCACAGCAACAACAACAAAGATCAAGATGGCACCGCTATCATCTACGGCAATAATTCTAGCAGCTTTCCTGTCATTTGTATCCTCCTTCATGTCTAATGCACCCATCACACTCTCCAAGTACAACAATCCATCAAGTATAACATCGTCACAACTGCAATCCTCCCGCTCCTCCTCCGAGGACATCTACGCCGCCGTCCACCGCAAGGAACACGAAATGAAACAATTCAACGCCCAGCACGCGGCCCTCTCGGATCCCATCCGCATGGCCATGTCCTACGCCCAGGACGGCGTCGAGCGCAAACGTCTCGGTGCGGCGCTGCGTCGTGTCTACGACGATCCGTTCAACACGGCCAATCCCGACGCCAAGGCCAAGTCGGCCGAGCAGTTGGAGAAAGAGGAGAAACTGTTGGAGAATGGTATGGCCGAGGCGACGATGCGGCGGGGTGCATTTATTGTGGACATTAAGCGAAAATCAATGAGTTATCCCGGTGAACAGTTTGCCCGGTTTGATGATTCGGGATTGGTGGCCGAGGCTATGGTAAGGCTGGGGGCCGATGTGGTGTTTGTGAATGTGGATTTTCATTCGTACGGTGGTGATTTGTCCGAGTTGAAGTCGGCAGTGAGGGCTGTTCGGAATGTGAATGATAAGGCTGCTGTTGTGATGAAGGATATTGTCGTGGATGAGATTCAATTGGTGAGCACAGTTGTTCATTAGTATCGAAGCTATTATTTCACATTGTATCAATATTATATGAAATGCACACTCTGACAACGTCTCATGAACTCTCCTTCAGGGCATTGCAAAAGATGCAGGAGCCGATGGAATCCTATTGATTGCAAGCGTACTAGGTCCGGCATTAGAAAACTTTCTGAATCTAGCAACCATAATTGGTCTCGAAACAATTGTAGAATGTCACACATACAATGAAGTTCAAGCGGCGTTGGCGGCCTTTGCTCAAAATATCATGGTCTCGAATCGGGATAGGATAACTGGACAACTCCTTCCGGATCAAGCTATTAAACTTGCCGGGATGTTTCCCGGGAGTGGCGGACCGATTATTACAATTGCAGGTGGTGGGATAGATACCACGGATCAAATGAAAAAATTATTAGCCGTGGGATACGATGGAGTGGTTGTTGGTAAGACCGTTATGGGGTCTTCACGTGCTCCCGAATTTATAAGGGCTGTTAGAGATAGAACACTACTGCCTGCTGAGTTTAGTCAATGGGGATTGGACGATGTAGAATTTGATATGGATGGGAATGTTATCCCAGGACCGAAGAAGAATATTCCAAGTCCGGATGATGCTGATGCATTTGCGTAAGGCTTTCTATGGCTTTGTTTATATTGTTGATACTTTTCTTATGAACTAAAAAGCCAAATTAACCCATTACCTTACTTGCTTCTAATGTCAACTCTGATGTATAGTTAAAAAAACTAGCCAATGAATTGAGATAAAGAGATCCAACACACAAAAACTAGTGGTGAAGAAACGAGCGAAACACGAGCTTCGTTTACCCAGCTCAAATCTCGTCCATCTCCAACCCTTCGTAGCAAGTCATCCCATTTGCATTCTGAATGCTGTCATCAGCACCTTTAGATATCAAGTAATCTCCTAGATCGGCTGAGAGATGAAAACAGGCCAGACATCTTTGAGTTTACGCTGTACTATAGTCGTGTATTGATATGGTAGGGCCTTTCAAAGCAATATTACACTCACCGAACCCATATCCAAACGCGAAGTGCAGGCAAGTGTTGCCGTTGAGGTTCTGCTTGTTAATCTTACTACCTCGACGTAGACATAACTTCACAATCCTTCGATTACCATTCTGACATGCAATCATCAGAAGGGTATTCCCACTTTCGTTGAAGTAATCAATGGGCAAGGACCAGTCTGGATTATTCAACGTGTCTTCGAGATCACGATATTTGCCATGACGGACCAGACTACATATAGCAGCGAACTCTTTGGCAGTGTTAGTTTCTACGGGATCTTCTTTTTTGTGATTCACCCTTGGCCATTTCTTCGTCTCTTGAGTCAAGGAACGGACAAAATGCGTCGAAAGCAGATCCTTACCGTCAATCCACGGATTGTAATCTTCCCATGTCTCTAGAGAGGTCTTGGGCTTGTATTGTTCATTAGATTGAGGGGCTGGCAAGTTCAAATCAGCAGGGAGATAGTCAACGTGTTTTGTGCCAACCCTCTTGGCAGCAATATTATCCAAAAGTCCCAGCAGACGGGGCTTATCATCAAACAACTTGCCTTTGGCCTTGCTTCCGTCTTCTTCAGTTTTATCAAGGATCGAATTCCGTACATTTCTTTTACTGTCAGAGTATAAGGTTGTTTCAGATATTAATCCCTGGTACCGAGGTCTATCACTGAACAAGACCCCACCAAGGCCTAATGCAGTCTTTTCCTCCCTGTAGATCCGTTCAGCCGGTGGATCATTATATGGATCTTTACCTTTTTCAGGCTCATCTTGCAAAAATGCCCACGTGCGTATTATTTTTGTGACTAAGCGTCCAATAGGAAGAGTGGAGTCGCCATTTTGCATGAAATATCCAATCTGCTGGGAGCCAACCGATGTAAATACTTGGAGCTTATTGCACGAGTGACATTGCCCATTTGAAAGTAATAACGGACGTAAGTCGTCGGCGCAATTCATTCTACTCGTTTCTTGACAAAAAGGATATGATTCATCGGTTATCATGGTTCTGAAAGGAGTGACAGCCAGAGCGTTTGGTGTTGCAATACTCTCAGATGGCGTAAAAGTCCTCGGATCAATCCTGTAGTTGCGCTCTGGAATTTCATAGTAGGTACTGGTACGAAATCCAAAGTCTTCATCTTCGCCTGTCTGCTCTACCCTATTTAACCCGAAATAATGCCTTTCATCCCGATCAATACCAACTTTAGTCGTGACCGTTGGAGGTCTGCGAGTGTCAAGAGGCGTTACAAGCTCGCGTCGAACATATTTTAGTTCATGGGGCGGCACTTCTAAAGTTGGACAGGTCGATGGCAAGACTTGTTTAGGTGGTATGATAATGGTGTCATCGGAAATGGTAATATCTCTATACTGCGGAGGAAAGCATTTCTTGAATCTCTTTGAGACAAGCATTTCCGTAGGCAGACCGCCAACAGCCATATTAGTATTGTTAGTCCCTTTGCGCCTAAATGTGGCGTATTCGTCGAAGTTACTGGAATCTTGCAGTAATGATGAAAAATCCAGCTCATTGTCATTGGCATTATCATCGATGGATATGTGTGAATCAGATTGAAGGATAAACTTTGTTGGAGATGAAGGCTTGTATTTTCTTGGTCGATATAGTTCTTTGGGTACTGGATTCGGCCCGACAAGGACGAATTCGCACATCTTTTTGACCCCATCAACATTTACAAGTCGTTCAACCAACACCTGATCTTGGCCCAGTCTTTCTCTCATGGTTGTTCCCGTCACAGGAGCTTTGGGGAGCCTGTCACACATTTCTCTCGTCAATTTTTTTACCAGTTCCATGTTGTTGACAGTTCCTTTCAAACATAGTATCTTGGCAGATTGTGTACTTCTATTGTTTTGGAATGACCCCTCTTTGAGCTTGTGAATGAATGATTGCATCCAAAGCTGCGTCTTTTGCCGCCTTTCGTATGTTGAGTTGAGAACCGAGACGTGCTGATCGACTAGTCTATAAATTGGATGCTTTGCTGTTAGTGTGGTGGAAACCTGCTGCTGAGCCTTGTTGCATTCCAGCGATTCAGATTGCTGATTATACACTTCTTGGAGTTCTTCAGCCCTGTACTTTCTCCGAAGATATCCAGTATCCCAATTGCTGCAACTCAAGGAGGTTTGACCTGCGATTGATTCCGATGCCTTCTTGGCGTGAATTTGACACTTTTTGCTCTCCCCAGCGCTCCAACAATTGAAACATACTTCCTTATCATTATCCACATCTGTACTACTTGTCTTTGGCTTGACATCATTGGAGTTTATGCTTGGTCCAAAATTTACTTCTCGGATTGATAGAGAGCTTGGCGTGCTGGGAAGAGTCTTGATGCTTGAAGTGCGATTCATTTGCCTCTTCGACCCGCCCATTACAGACACCATACTCTGTGACTTTTCACGATATGACGACATTGTGCGATCATTTGTCGAGTCAAGCAATGATGGAACCGAGTCAAACTTGGATGATGTCAAAGCGTGAGAGATTGTATTGCGTAGATTATTGGTTGCCGATCCATCCGCCTTAAAGAGCCGTAAATCTTCATCAATCGCAGCAGTTGTTTTCACATCAGACGTGGAGAATGGACGGATTGTCTTCGATTTGGATCCCTCATATGCAGCAGCACTTCGTCTGAAGGATCGATTGAGTGCACTTGCTTGAAGCGGTGATCGGGCGCTGTTGGCTCGGCTTTGAGTCGAAAGTTTACGCAAGCTCTTTGATGAAGCCTTGCTGCTCTTTCCGAATCTCTTTAGAATTTCAGTGGTCTCTTTCTCCAAGTCTTCAAGGTCAATTTCAATTGTGTCTGTCGTCATTGTGTTGGGTCAATCGGCATTTTCGAGGTGTCTAAGAATGTCGCGACTGTTTGACTTCAAGGCGCTGAGGAAGTAACTGGGCCGCTTCTGCAGTGCCTTCCTTGCTGCAGCTTGTGAGCTCTTCAGTCTACGACTGCAACCAAAGAACACAGTGACGACTTTGCTCCAAATTTTTAAATAAATTTTTAAAACACTTGCCCCTCTTTGCAAGTTTCGAAAGGTCCTTGCCAAACGTCTCTTTTCAGCAAGTAGTCACCTCCACCTTGTAACAAGCCAGCAGCCAAGTGCTCTACGTGCACCTATGAAAGCTATTCGTTTGACCCATCACTATTTATTGTGCCACACAAGAAGAACAACAAGTGCGAGGTTAAGTCAAGTCTGTCATTTTATACATGATATTATTAGATAGAAGACTTACACGAACATACCCCAAAGACGCAAGCAAGAAAGGGGACTCTTGGCGTGCACAAAAGTCAATATAGCATTGAACAACCCAAAGCAGAAGAACAAGCAGCCCATCGAAGAGGAATATCGTCTTGAAATCGAAGACAAAGATTGGACAAATGAGGAGCTCCAAGTGTACAATTCCAACATCACAGGGGACGAAGACAAACGGGAGCTCACGCGGACGGAAGCAGAGCAGAAAGCAGCTTAAAATGAATTACACGAAGAGTGACAGAGTAAAAGAACACTGTAGGATGTAGGAGGGCGAGTTCCATCCAAGCATGCATGACTTCAACCTTGATCATATTATCACTCTGAATTCTCAATTTTGTGCAAATTGATGGCTCATAACTCATTTAGCCTGCAGAAGAAATTTGGGGTTGGGGTTGGGGATGTACACTTTTTTAGGGGGTACCAAGGGGTACACTTTGTAGTAGAGAGTCTCACTGTATGGTAATATTGTGTCGCGGTCGCGGTCGTAGATATTTTCACATGGTCAACTTTGGTCCCGTAGGTACCATAATTGACAAGTTCTTTTCTTCCGACTCAAAGGGTTTCTCCGCGATGCCCGGAACTAGAGATGCAATATGGACTATCTCTGCGTAGCCACAGTATGTATGGGAGAGTGCGAACCCTAATCCAAGACCATTCAATGACAAGGCCTCACAATTCACAATATTCACACAGATTCACATATGTACCTCTAGATTTAGCCGGCTGCACAAGTAAAAAGCTCAAAAAACAGCATCGCTCAAACCAAAGCTCACTCGAACCCACAAATATAGACATTCATGGCATCTACCGTCCCTCCAGTATTCTTCATGATTGGATGTCAACGTTCAGGATCGAACTGGCTCCGAACGATGTTGTCTGAACGTGAGGATTTGATTGCTCCACATCCACCTCATATTATGAGGGACTTCATGCCACGATTGGAGAAGTATGGCGATTTATCTATGCAGAACAATCTCAAGGTGTGTGCAGAGTAGATGAATCTATGCATCATACCCCATTTCATTATACTAATTCATTGATCTGTTTACCGTTGACTCTACTTTGCATAACACAGATCCTAATTGATCATGTTTGTGCTTTCGTCGAATGCAACCAAGTGCCATGGCTTGATCTTCATTCTCGTCCAATGAAATTCAAACGAGATGCTATCTTAATGGAGGTGATGATATCTATTGATTGCTTTCGGTTCAAAGAAAAATATAATGCAGTGCAGGATGGCAACAAGATTAATGAGACAGTTGAAAATTCCTACTACTTGTTGGCTGTGTTTGATGCAGTTATGAATACTATGACCAAGGCGAATAAAAAAAAGGTGGGTCTGGTTTGTGGTTTGGTTGATAGATTTCACCTTGTCACTTATCGGTATCATCTTTATCTCTGTTATTCCTTTGTAGATCTGGATGTGCAAATCCGTGAGTGTATGTTCTCCCATTCGAGTCCGACACATTTATCGCCAAACGATCTAACTTATTTTTCAATAGATGGGAATGTCTCAGTTTCATGACATCTTACTATCATTCTATGGCAAGGATAGACTCAGATACATCTACTTGGTTCGTGACCCTCGTGATGTCTGCCTATCCTTCATGAAGACCCCTGTCGGCGATTGCCATCCATATGCTATCATTACTAAATGGTGCAAGCTCCAAAACTCTGCGATGCATATTCTTCACACTAATCCAGATCTGATTCATCAAGTGTGCTACGAGGAGGTGCTTGGGGACAAGCAAAATCAAGTTGCTAAAATCATTGAGTTCATGGGAGCAAGAGATGTCTGCAGATCCATGAGACGTGGAAGCATTATCTTCATCAAGGATGCAAATGAAGTCGTGTCTGGGGCAAAAAAAGGCCGAGAGTCTTTACTTGCCACAAACTTATCGTATCAATTCAAGAATTTGGTACGGGGAGACTCCTTCACAGCAGGTCAGTTTAAGAAGTGGGCCAAGGAGATGAAGGAAGAGGATTTGAGGTTGGTGGAATCAATCGCCTTTCATGAGATGACAACACTTGGGTACGAGCCACATTTGATTCAGAATGAGGAGGATCGGATTGATTTCACAGAGGAGCTCATTGATGAGTATACGACCGAAAACACGAAACTCACCGCCAAGATGAATGCCGATTTAGGAGAAGAGAATCCTGCGGATTTAGAAAGGCGTAAAATTCAAGCAGGTGTGCTAGAGAAGACAATATCAGAGCATTATGATACCGAATTCATCAACTCATCTATCAAAGATATTGATTGGGCACTTGATAACATTGATAATGTTCAATTCAAAGGCTTTAAGCGAACGTCAAGTGCAGATTTTGAGTTTTGCAAATGGCCAATGAATGCTTCTTTTGTTGGCTTTCAGTCTAGCGAAGAAGTTGCAGATCGCCTTGAGGTGCAGCGTACCCAGACTCTCGAGATCGATGGAGCTGTTTCCATTACTTTTGCTGTAGCGTCACAAGCGGGATATTATCCAACTGATAGAAATAAGCCAAACCAGGATGCTTTCATCGGAGGTGGCATTGTGACAGAAGAAACGAATCACAAATCCGGGGTTTTGTTTGCTGTGTTTGATGGCCATGGCCCTAATGGCCATGATTGTGCTGTAAGCGCAGCCAAGAAAGTCAAGTCGCAATTTGTTCGAGAGATGCAAAATATCAGTTCTCACAACATTCCTGACGAATCTACCCACGTCAGGGATCTCTTATCAACGTCATATCACGAAGCCTCAATGCAGCTGGAAAATGGGGTGATTGGAATCGATGCCAGCCAATCTGGAACAACTGCAACTTCTCTGTTTATCACGAAAGATTTTCTTCATGTTGCAAATGTGGGTGATTCGCGCTGTTTATTGGTTGAGCACATCGATGAGG
>JALLPH010000196.1:0-25844 GCA_036939855.1 Cyclotella choctawhatcheeana
AAAGTCTCTCATTCAAAAAATCACCTGATGTGCCTCCAATAGCATGCCATGACGGCTACTACGATACAAGGAATAAGCTCACGTCTATTGGCCCAGCCACTCATCATAGCTACACTGGCAACTTCGTTCTCCACATCCGCATTCACAAACTCCCATCCGCGTGTGACGCAACGAATTGTGTCAAGAAGCAAAATAATGTCATCTCCAAACGTCGACACATCGCTGCAGCAGCTCATAGATGTCGACTGCAATCTATTACATTCCGACCTAAAGTCTGTGATGAGTTCAATTTCTACACTCGAAGCCAACCCCAATGTCCGTGAACCCTTCCAAATTCTTCATCACCCGTCTACCAAGTCATCAAACATCATCGCCATGATTTCGCCTTCATCGACAATTGATGAATCTGAGACATCAGTTGCTTTATTGCAGTCGTCCACGGCGAAAGAAAGGAACTTTATTCAAGTCAAAACAACAGTCGGTGTCCATCCATATCATTGTCTGAACCACCCGACGGCACCTGAATTGAATAGACTTCGTGCTCTCTTAGATGATGTCGATGCCAAACAGTACATCAGTTGTATTGGCGAGACTGGTCTGGACTACTCCGATGGCTTTCCAAGCAAGGGGTGTCAATTGCCGTGGTTTAGAGCTCATTTGGACTTGGCATTTGAATACAATATTCCATTATTTTTACATGAGAGATTGGCTTTTGAGGATACTTTACAATGTATAGACGAAGCTGTTCAAAGACATGCAGATAAATCAATACCCAAGATTATCGTTCATTGCTACACGGGGTCGTTTAATGAATGTGTCGAATACATGAGGAGGGGATATTATATTAGTCTATCAGGGTACATTGTGAAAGATGGAGACGACAATGATCAAGTTAGGAAATGTCTTCGAGAAGGAATAATTCCGTTAGATAGGCTTATGATTGAGACAGATGCACCATACATGGGTTTTGTTGGGAACAAAGATGTCTTCTTTGATGCAGAGGGTGACAGTTTCAATAGTTTGTCCTCCAAGAAGAAAAAGAGGCTCAAGAGCATTTATCCAAATGTACCATGTGGTCTTCCACTGGTGTTGAAAGCTACATGCAACGAAATTAATTTAGGGCGTGAAAAAAGAGGCGAGAGCATCATGTCTTTAGAAGAGCTGGCTTCCGTAACAACAAAGAATGCCCAGAATTTTTTTAGCCTGTAGAAATGCTTAGTCTCGGAGTGAAAGTCTTTGTGCTGACAGATGAGCTCAAGTGTCTGTGGACCTGTGCAGTTAGAACAAACGAGACAGTCCTAGTTTGATGCTTGTTCGAAGAGCTTGCGTAAACCTTCGACACAAAGTTGAGTCTTCCTACCTCTCTCTGCCAGCCAACCCAACTGGTTCTGTTGAATTAATTGAAAATTGGCGCGAACCGTTTATTTTAAAATAAATTTCGCCTGCAAAGCAAACACAAACTGCGTCCACGAAAGTCGGAAAACGCAACAACAGCGTCAACGACAGAGAGATGCGTTGCCGGTTGAGGTCCTTTAGCTAGACCAACTCGAACACTAAAAGAGATGATTTATTTCATACGCATAGCATTGTTGGCATCATGCATCTGTCAGGTTATCCTTTGCGCTGGATTCCATCCGATTGTACGCAGCATTAGCCCGTCTCGCGGCAGCTATCTTGGGGGCACAAAAATCCGCGTCATTGGAGATAATTTTAATCGGAGTGCTGTGCAGACATGTTTGTTTTGGGGAAACGAAGCATCGGTAATTAGCAACGTTTCCACCAATTTAATCGAGATTGCTCCAATATCACAATACATTAGCCCAAATGAAGTGATTTGTATATCGCCGGCGTCCAAAAAATCTCACGATGTACACCTACTGCTGTTTGCAAATGAAGACATTGCGTCATTCGAGGGTACTCTGCAATCGAGGGGTCAACCGTTTCATTACTACGAGGAGATCAAGATATTAAGGGTCATTCCGGAGCTGGCACAAACTTCAGGCAATGCGACAGTAAACATTTATGGAGGCCTCTTTTATCGCAGTGAGGACTTACTGTGTTTATTTGGGGGGATACAAACACCTGCAGTTTTCATTAGTTCCACACAGATACGATGCCAGACTCCTCCTCATGCAATCGGAACGTATCCATTGGAGATCAGTCAAAACGGACAAGATTTCACCAGATCGATGCGTGCTTTCCAGTTCTATCATGATACTAGAGTTCACAGTATTCATCCAGCACATGGTCCAGCAAAACAGGCAGGGACTAAAGTGAATATACAAGGAGAGAATTTCGTGAATTCTACTTCACTGCGTTGTAGATTTGAAACCAAAGTCGTGCCTGCAGTTTTCGTCAGCAGCTCCCAAGTTTATTGCTACACTCCACCTATTGAGGATGCAGATGAATACTGGCTGACATTGCCAGACCAAAAACATGAGCACACAATGGAACAACTATTTCCGTCCTCGCATGCATATCCTCGCTACTTTGGCAAATTAGCATCCTTTGAGATAACGAACAATGGTCAAGATTTTACTGATTCGGGCCTCGTGTTTTTGTATCAAAATGATATCAAAGTGGTGGCGATATCGAGCTCGAAAGGTCCCAGTCGTGGAGGAACACCTGTATTTATAAGTGGCACAAATTTTGTTAACAGCACCGAACTTAGCTGTAGATTTGGGAGTCAGGAAAGCAAAGCTCACTTTCTGACTACAGAATCAATCCTTTGCTTCTCCACACCAATCTACGGTCAAAGCTACAGGAATTCGTACAAACAGAAATCTTTTGTTGTGTCAGTGTCAAACAATGCAATTGATTATTCATATGCTGGTGAGTTTACGTACACCTCATTGATTCCTTCGGGTATGTACCAAGCTGGAGTCGAACTCCGCCATATGCTAGATTGCCCCCGAGGCTCTTATTGCACGGACGTATTGGAGACAAACTTCACTCTCTGTAGCCCGGGGACATATCAGCCAGCATTAAGTCAAAGTCGATGCTTGCCCTGTCCAATAGGCTATGTCTGCTCTGAATTTGGTTTGTCAGCTCCAATTCTTTGTCCTGCAGGCTATGGTAAGTACAGAGTGTATGTGTCTTACAACCGCCTACCTCATATTACCCTAATCTCCCAAATCTTATAGTGTGCAATGAGAGAGGAATGTCACATGCCAAGCCGTGCCCCACTGGCTTCTGGTGCGATAGAGGAACTGCTACCTTTGATACAGAATGTTTCAATAGTAACGTACTATCATCTGATGTCATAAAAACGGATACATCATTCTCGAATATCGGGACGTGTTTTGACAACTCGACTGATGACTTTGGATTACAATCATCAAATTATCCTGCGGAGTTTTGGTCGGAGAGGCATTTGATGCCACTAGATAGCGACGCAGCGATCCAACCTATTCGAGGAAAGTACTGCTTAGAAGACTCATGTTTGAAGCTGGAAGACTCTCATGATGTAGAGGTGTATGATGAATACTTTGATTACTCTGCGATGGGAATAGCTTTACGTCGACCTCATGTCTGTCAGTCTGGGCACTATTGCAATGCTGGCACTGCAGTTGGTGTTGAATCTTCACATCCTGCGTCTCCGAAAGTGTGCAGTAATGGTATTCATTGTGCAGAGGGTTCGAGTAACCCACAAGGGATTGGTGTTTGTATGCCAGGTTTCTACTGTAGACTGGGCATTAAGAGAGCTTGTCCTGTAGCTACATATTGCCCAGATGACAATGTCTTCGATCCGTTACCATGTGAACCGGGTAAGTTGTCTTTGCTACCTTACATCTCAAGATCCACCACGGTGCTATCTTAATATTTCATACTATCATTTGACAGGTACTTTCAATTTCATGATTGGTCAAGATAAATGCTCGATTTGCCCTAGCGGATATATCTGCCCAAGTTATGGTATGCGAGATCCAACAATTTGTCCACCGGGTAAGTAATATTCTAGAAAATACAGCGATACTAGTTCCAGGAGACCTTATATCACGAACTCAAACCGAAACGTAATTTATTTCTTCAGGGTTTGTATGCTCTAGAAAGGGATTAGCCAGTCCAAATATTCGTTGCCCTGCCGGTTTCTATTGTCAAAATGGAACTCAAACATCAGATCCTTTTCGCAACGACACAACACTTCGACCTTATGCATGCTCTCCAGGCACTTACTGTTTGGCAGGAACTGGTTACAACGAAGTACGCGAAGATTCAATAGCACTCACTGATGATGACGGAGGATACACAGCATTATATGCCCAACCATGTGCAAGCGGATTCTTCTGCGAGGCTGCTTCAATATCAGCCAAGGGATCAGGGCCGTGCCCACCGGTTAGTGTATCTACTCTTTTCCCCCTTACTTCTGCTAACTGAACCTCTTGCACTAATTTGATTTTGTTCGTTACTCCTCAGGGATTCATCTGTCCGAAAGGCACTGCTAACCCTCGTCCAACTCCCAAGGGATTCTTTGCTGAGCACATTGGTACTGTAGAACCTACTGCATGTCTGCCTGGTTTTTATTCGCCCACTATCGAAAATGCGAATTGCTATACATGCCCCCCTGGCACATCGTGTTCAATTGAAGGTCTATGGGAGGCCGAAGAATGCCCACCAGGAACATATAGATCTACCACAGATGCGGATGGATTTGGATGTGTCAGTTGTCCGCAAGGTAATATGGATGTGGTTTTGTACTTGTATGATAATGGCATCAATGTTGCACTTTAACATTGTATCTTTTACCCCTATTTCAGGGACATGGTCAAAGAACTGGCAGTTAAGAGAAAAGGGGGAATGCACAAGGTGTCCTACAGGTACGTGATTAGCTCGCGTTTTACCAATACTCCAATCATGCTGAGACTCTTTGACTTATGATTTGTATTTGATACTTTCATTTATAGGAGTTGTATGTCCACTCGATGGCATGACAAATCCATGCAGCTTCTCAGATTTACCAACTCCATTCGAACCCATTGTCAACTTTAAAGGCATACCTGCGTTTGAATATGAATTTCCATATGAGTCAATGCCACTTCCATTTTCTATGGATGAATGCCTGGCATTGAATTCGATTTCAAACGAGTTTTTCTACGGTGAACTGATACCACCTTATATAGATGTTTTGGGGAGAGGGCCTCATTTTCGACCTTCAGACCAACAATCTCTCAAATATCAAAGCATAGCTAAGTGTTACAAGAATTCTCAACCTAAAGGAAGTTTGGTTTACCAACGAATGGCAGATTATTATGGGCCGCGATTAGATATTCAAACAGGCTATCCTCATCAGGGATATGGATCAGCAGCTTTGTTGAATCAAATGATTGCAACAGCACCGCCTCCTGGGTATGACTTTGGACTTCGGTATGGCTATTTCCGCGGCAAAGGCCATGGTTATATTGATCTGCCGAAGGCTCGCACATTTGACCCTCTTTTCAACTGCACCAAGGGCTTTAAGTTGTTTAATTCCTCCCTCGTCACAGAAGACAGTATGCGCCGAATCGTGTACACAGATGCCTCAAACGATTTTGAAGGCGGGTACGATATTGAACAGTGCTCTACTTTCGACGATTATCTTGGCTGTTACATTGACGAGACATACGAGGTACACGCCAAGGGTGAATGCTGCCACATAGACAAGTATCGACAAAGGGCGATTTTTTTTGCTAATGACCAGTTTTATGAAGGTACATGTGAAGCAGATAGAATTTGTTCGGAAGGCAGATCTGCTTCCCCTCAAGCAAAAGCATGTGATGATGGTTATGTTTGCGATGAGGGCACTTCTTTAGACACATCAATGGACCATCCTTGCCCTGCCGGTTATATATGTGACTTTGCTACAACTCCGGATACTAACTTGAACGCACCCAACGGTCAGTTCACGAGTCTTTGCAAAGAGGGGTATTATTGCAGTAGTGGTACAGGAACGAAGGAAAATCTCGTGGAATGCCCGAAGAATTATTACTGCCCTAGAGGTACCGCAGATCCTTACATAGGAGCTCTTGCCAATGATGGTATGCTTCGGTCACTGGCTCATTCAAATACATTTACCAATATGCAATACCAAGGCGGAGACATGTTTAGTATTCAAACCGATCACGGCCGAAATTGTGATGCTGCCACCCGGGCCAGTTTAGACAAGAGATTTGTTTTGAAATCCCAAGATGTTCAAAACGTCAATCAGATAGAATATCTATCTCAGAAAGAAAAGATCTTCTTTTCCGTGAAGGAAGCGATCGTTCACGAGATGCAATGCAGCCGAGACAACAAATCTTTTTTCGTTACAGACGCCATGAGAAGAAGAGACTGTAACTGCCGCCGTCAATTCCTCGTCATCGCAGCGGTCTACCGTTTGTGGAAATGTACATCGGATGAGCCGTTGGACAACTTCAGTTTTGCTGATACTTCTTCTCTAAATGGCAAGCGTGATTATTGGTTTCCCGATGCGCGTGTCCATAAAGACTACGATACTGCTATTAGAACGGATGCATCTATGGAAATGTTTGGTATCAAATGGGGCAGCGGAAGTATATGCAAGTTCAACCCCAACCACAACAGTGTAGGGCTCACTGTCGGAAAACTGCCATTTGATGATGGTGGATTTCTTGAACTTGACAGAAATAATGCCCAGTTCTCCATTCAATTCACTTATATGGAACACAAATCTTTCAATAACTATACTGAGCTGAAAGAGAGTACCACTGCAGAATACATGAGCGAGCGGAAACAGCTCCAAGAAGGGACACGGGTTGACATTGATCCATTTATTTTTGATCTTTACAGGTCAATCCAGCTAATTGAACAACATGGAGAGAAGCTTGAGAAACTGATTGAAGTGCAGCCATATACTGCACCCGATCATCAGTTCATTGGTGCACTAGATTGGTGCGAATGTCAGAGTCTTTTAAAGTGTCCGAACGGAACAGTCAGCAAATTGGCTTCCGCGGCAGTTGATGACTGCATTTCCACCAAAGACGATGTGCTGAGCCGAATATCATTGATTCCTAATTTAACTGAACAAGTTTCAACATCTGAAGGAACCATCGACGACTCGCCAACATTGAATTTAGATCCATATCAGGTTGCTGTGTTGACTGTTGATCAATCTGGGCTGCCAACAAACTTCACGTACGGCGAGCACTACCAAATTTCAGTTTACGATGGCTGCAAGCCGTGTCCCCTACGTTATCAATGCAATAAAGCTTCTGCTGTTGAATCACCGGAATCTTCTTGCAAGTATCCATCGACAGAAAAACAAGTGCATCATATAAACCAATGCCTCAAAGAAAATAAGAAAACAGTGTGCATCTTGCCTGACGGATCGTACGAGGACGTGGGAACTTGCCTATCAACTGTAAATGCAACAGACCAAAATGAGTTTCTGATCATCTCAGATCCTGATATTGAGCTGTGTTTATTGAGACCTTATACTTGTCCAGGCATGGAATGGAACTTTCGTAGCTTTCGTCGTCTCTGCCAGGACAAATTGCCCAACGGCGAGCTGTCGGCAATTTATGACTGTGTTGATGTTCACAAGTGGAGATTGTACACCCAGTGGCGGGATAGTGTTTGCTGTAGCTCTCCTCAAGTTCCCGAGCTACGTGGTATTGATTCTTGCATAAATGAAGTCTGTGCAGCAAATCCTGCTATTGAAGAAATCATACGCAACAAAATGATAAACGTGTTTGAGCTCGAATACGGCTTTACTCCTCCTCTGGAAAAGCCTCTGGGTCAAATACTTTGGAACGCAACCCTCCAAGAAGAAACCCACCATGACACTCCTCTTGATTTGTTCAACGAATGGCAGTCGCATTTTGTTGCTGAAAATTACAATGACTTTGCTGAGCTGCATAACCATTACAAACCGGAAGTGTCAAAGCCGTGGATTAGCTCACAAGGGTGCTGCAATTGCAAAAGACACACGATGCCATATACCGTGGATACAAACACGGCTAAATCAGGATTCCACGACGACAAACATGAGGCTATTCAAATTACCATTAGTGCTTTAACTCGAGTGGAACTTACCGTGGTAGTAGAACTTTTACATGGGTATTATTACGCGGATTTTGCTGATTACTTTGGCCCATTGGACAAATCAACACTTAAGGTACACACTCCTTCACGATTTGCTGAAAGCTTTGACGACAAAAAGACCGTGCTGTCGATTTTGGAAAAGTCAACATTTGACAATTTGCGCCTGGATCTTCCACTGAACCTCCCGATTAATTTAGTGAATGGGAAGAAAGAAGTTGAGACGCGGTTTCTACTTGACAGATCAAGCAACATATCAATTGGTGATTTGGACTTTGCCAAGTTGTACTACAATTCATCGTCTAACGAGTCGAGTGACGTTGTTGGATCATCATCCACTTTGCCTGCCGATCCGATTGACTTGCTCATTGTAGACAATGATTGGATGACCCATGACTTTTTCGCTTTACCATATATCCCTTTCTTCTCAAATTGTGATGGCTATGGAAGTCACATCAGCTTGAGCCGTTTGCTCGAGGATCATCCAGATTGCCTATCGGTGAATCAGAATGATGCAGTCTCAATCAACGAGTTTTCTTTTCGAAACATTCCAATGAATAACGACGCCTGTCACGGAATTTTTCTTCACTGCAACTACGAAGAAGAAGTAAAGGAAGCCCGCGAGAATATAAGATGGTATGAAGCGTCATCTGGGTCAGCTCTATTTTATCTTACTAGGGATGCTGTGCCTTCAAGTCACTTTGTTTCGTCAAGTGCTTCCGAGCAATGGGGTCGAACGCAATTATTGAATCAGCTGCGAAATTCATACGATGTCATTCCACTGATTGTTGACAAAGAAATGAGCGGGCACCGACACGCTATCCCAAGGAACATTGAGCTCGAATTAAAGTACTTTCAAACGTCACCAAGCACGAAGAGGTTGGTAGAGGCAAGGTTGTATTATGGCAATTTCTGCACGACTGAAGACGCTAGAAGTGGAAGCTCCATAATAATCGATGCAATGAGTGAAAGGGGTATTGAGCCGTGTGAAATTGACATCAACGGAATGATCAAGACAAAAGGCTATGATTTAGAAATCTCGTACTATCCTCTCAACTGGTTTGATCTTCTGAATCGGTTTGAGTTCAAGGTCTCGGTGTATTTTCTATTATACACTGTCATGGGTCTTACTGTCTGTGCAATGGGCAGTCTAGTCTTTGGAACGAACAAAATTCTGACCAAATTACGTCACCCTCCAAGATTCCAAGGCTTGTCTTTAATCAAGCTCATTACCCGACCGCAACTAGAAGGCTGTGCTCTTGCAATAATCCCATACATGGTAATGGTATCATTGTTGTATGCAAGTTTTGGCGCAAGCAATACTTCTTCATTCGGCCTAGACAGTGTTCACAGCAAGTGGGCAAACACCGGGCTCATCAGCAGCACACAATTGATCGACAACTCTGTTGGAAGATTAGGATCGTCGTTATTGGTTCTTGGGTTTTGGATCATTAATAAGGGGCTTCAAAAGCTTATTCCGATCCCCGAAATACACCTTTTCAAGCATGGAGATAAGACAAACGAATTCCAATCTGACATCATTTCTAAGAGATCTCACTTCGTTACAATCAGCTTTTGTGTGCAAGGAGCGATGCTGTGTTTCATGGAGTTTTCGTACTCTGAGTATTTCAAAACTCAGATATACACATATGTAGTCCTCTTTCGCATATGCTCTTTCGGTTTCGATATGATAATGTCAAATATGATCAAGGAAAAACTACTGATGGCTCCTCTTATGGTCTTGATACAAATGACAGAGATGCTCATTACCATTGGTGCTCGAGATTTTCTTGAATATTCTATGGCATTCTTTGTCAAAATTGCTATGCTGGTCGCCTTGCGCCTTTTCATATATCCTCTCATGAAGACTGTTAGTACGCTATGGCCACGGTGGAGGATGCTTGTGGACCAAGCCATTTCTAGTAAGGGTCTGACTCGACAGCAGAAGAAAGATCGCGAACTGATGTGGAAGAAGATCAACGAGGAAATTGAGTTACGGACGGAAGGGGTTGAGCCTCTTCTCGATGCAGTGTGTCATTATAGTATAGAAAAGGTGGGCACAATCATGGTGCCTTTCATGTGCCTCATGCTCATGTACTTATATCCGGAGACAGAAATTGCACATCAATACGGTATCAATCAACATGAGCTTCTTTATTACGCGACATTTGCTTTCTACATGATCCCGTGGATGTCCATTGTAGATGCATTCATCTTCAGTAGTCAAGAACTTCTATATGGGTGGAGAGTCTATGATTACTTCTCTTATCAACGATGGCGATTTTACAATCGGGAGCAGCGGTGGAACTTACTTGCTCAAGTCGATGAAAGTGTCACCCCATCTCTTCAATCCATTGATGTCATGTGCTTTTCATCGCAGTATTACTTCATTTTGGCTGCCCTTACACTAGGATTTGGAACCAACATATTTGGTGTCACGATATGCCTTCGGAGAAAATACTCATTCCTCGGTGACCCCGTCTTCCCACTGATTGTGGCATCAGTTATTATGAGCTGTGAACTGCTTTATGCTGTCTGCGTTTACATTTCTGATTTAACCATTGATGCAATCGCATGGGACGGTGTATGGAAGATCAAGCAGCTGCAAGGAACCATGGACGATGTTGTAGCCGCAAAATTAGCCATAGGAGAGGGACGCCAAGAGGATCTAGAAAGAGAACGTCAAGAATATTTGGCCATGAACAGTGAAACCTTCAGACATAAATTCATGGAGAAAAATCGTCCATGGGTACTGCAACATCTTGTGGAATTGATTACACCAAGAACATTGCAAGATCACGAAGCAGTAGGACCAGATGGACGCCCTCTTGCAGATTATGTTCGTGATGTATATTCTAATCTAATGACTGTGGGTGAGGGTGCAAGACGCAGCAGTGAACGTTCAGATATAAGTAGTGATGACTCTTCTGATGACGAGTTTGAGCAAAGGCGCAAGTGGGACCGAACACCACTCGATGGAAGCAAACTTCTTATTGCCCAGATTTGGCTTCAAAAGGCCCGAAAGAGGCGTGTTTTCACGAAAGCAATTTCAACTATCATTGAGAAGAGGAAATCAGATCACTGCCTGGTGTGTTCTCGAACATTGAGCTCTTGTAGTACATTGAGTGCTGGATTGGCATGGGATGGAAAGTTCGATCCAAATGCTATAGATGGTATGATCAAAGTATTTGAGGAGAAATACTCACCAACAGAGAGTGATCCAACACTTTGGAAAGCATTTTTCAGGGAGACTGCTGAATTCACTACCATATGCAATATTTGTCTTGATGGTGTTGAGCAGAACAAGCTGCACAAGGTTGTGCGGCATGTAGGAGCAGGACGGCCATCTCGTCCAGGAGATATATCAAGTGATGATGAATCAGAAGACGAGGTTTACTTTGAACCAGTGATTCTAGTTCATTCCTCTAAAGAAGGTCAAATAATGAAGAAGTGGTGCAATGCCGCTCGTGTAAGAGTGGGTGGAAAATTCCCGAGGAAAGGTGCTGAGAGACAAAGCCAGTTATATCTTGATCGGCTGAAGCGTAAGGCACCAACTGTTGTGAACAAAGTGAACAAAATGGCCCACACCACAAAAAGTGATGTTCCAAAATTCGATGAGGTAGAAGTGAGTTCGGCAGGTGCGGTAATGATTAAAAGGTGGTTACATGATGCAAAGGAAGCATCAAAAGCTCGTTTTGACGAAAAAGCCCTTGAGACTAGAAGCCAGCTTTCGGAGGTATTAATTCAGATGCCTATAGACTTGGATTGGTACTTTGGATTGGAAATGCGTCTTGATGGAGGCACCCTCAAGATTGAAGGGGAACAAATACAAAAAGAGAAGGAGAGAAAAGAAGCATTGCTTTCCAAGCAAATTCACGCAATGAAAGTCAATCTAGATCATCAGGTACATCTTTGTAGGCAGAAGCAAAAGGACAAAAAAGAAACTCTTGAGCAAAAACTATTCCAAAGCAAGAACGAAGGTAAACAGAGAAAAGACCAGAGAGGCATTGAGTTGAATCGGGCGCTTGACGAGAGGCCGAGTGAAGAGGAGTCATTGCGTGAGCTGGCTTTAGAGGAAGAGAACATAGAAGACCAACGAAGAAGTAGAGCTGAAAGCGATATGAAGGAAGAGGCTGAAACATATATTGCTGTGATTGAACGTGAAATTCATTCGGCCACACAAAAATATGAGCTTGATGTGCAAACCATTAGGGAGCGTATTCGACAGGAGTACGTGTCTGTTGAAATTAATTGGCAGAAACATGCATCGCTATGGACGGGCAAAGCAATAAAGAAGATTAATGCAAAAGTAGCTCTTGACACTGAAAAGGCTAACGATCCACCAATGACTGCAAAGAAAGCCAGACTCGAGAGAAGAAAGATGATGCTGGACAATGACACAAACTGAGCCGATTCGTTATGCAGGTAATGTTATCTAAATATATGGGGAATCTCCACGCTGAAAAATCTCTAAAGTTCCCTCAATGCCTTAGCCATTAGATGCATTGTATTAATGTTTATATTTCAACATGCATCTACAGCAGCAGCCAGGACAAACTCTTTACACTCATTTGACATATCAATGCAGCTCTTCTTCTTCTCTTCCAAATCCTGTATTCTCCTCCTCAGCACTTCTATTTGAGCAATTAAATTTTTATGCACTGTCTCCACGGACTCTAATGTGATTTCATTTTGCAGTTGTTTGTCATGTACAAAATTGCGTGATTCGATATAACCATTGTGCTCTTCGTCATTATTTGATGACATGTTGATTGCTAATTGAGAATCACGATCATTCCTTCTCTGTAACAATCCACGATATCTTTGTATTCTTATACCCACGAATCTTTCCTTTGTCTCAAACTTTTCAAGTGATGCTCTACATTGTTCCAATACTGATTCCAATTCATCAAGATCAGATTCCACGTCATTTCCCTTGTCAGTTGTATCAATTACGACATTATCTTGTCCGTCTTCTAACGACGATCCTAGCCCAACATCAACAACACCAGAGAGATGCCAGTGCAAGCTGTCCGTCACATCGCAGAGGAGAGATGCTCGATCTCTGCTGCTCAAGTTGGAGATAGATTCTTGTAACGACTGCGATTGACCGTCGATAGCGTTGTAAGCGTATCGGAACATGGAATAAATGTATGATATTATGGAGCCAAGCATGTTTTCCTTGTCACTGTTTGTCATGTCGGGGTCCTTTATCTAGGAGGCCAATGCCAGCCATTGCAGCCTTCAAAAAACAATCTGCCTGCTAAAAAAATCAGATATGTTAACGATGAGACGACTATGCTCATTAGATAAAATGATGTTGATGTTGTCGATGATAGAAGATGTGCAGCCTGTGATTCGATAGGTTTATTGTTTATCTAGAGCTGCTTATTATGTGGAGGTGATGCCCGAGAGATGTGGATCATAAGATCTTTTATCTTTTAAATGTCAGATCAGATGTCAGATCTCAGATCAAATAATGATCGAGAACACTGAAGGATACTTTCACTTCTCCAGCACAATGAAAAAAGAGAACTCCAAACATATAGCAAACACCATGTTTATTACAATTCTCATCGATTCATAAAAACAAAGATTTATAATGAACAACGGAATCAACATACGATCACCCCACCCGGAACGATTTTGGGTCGACTACACTATCGAGGCACCCTCCCATGAAAGTGCCTACCAAATCGCACGTGAAATATGCTTGGAACAAACGGTAGAATTGCCCGGTTCTATTTCACAAGTAAAAGAGGTGGAAAATTATACAGTGGGAACGGTGGAACATATCAGATTGTTACATAATCAAGAAGCTCATGATAACAAGTTGTGGAGGGTAACGATTGGGTATCCCAATTATACTGCTGGTGACGAATTACCGCAATTTCTCAATGTTATCTTTGGAAATACATCATTGAAACATGGTGTTGCAGTAGAAGATGTTGTGAGTGTACCTCACAAATGAGTAACTGATTATCTTTAGTGGTTCCATGCTGACTAACTGACACTCTTACCTGCTGAAATATTATATTAGACCTTGTCCAAACATTTGATGGAAAACAAACGAATGTTTCCTGGAGCAAAGTTTGGTATTGCTGGATTGAGAGAATTGTTGGGTGTTCCCGATCATCCTTTGCTGTGCACGGCACTGAAACCTATGGGAAAGAGCTCCGAGGAGTTTGCCAAGATGGCGTATTGCTTCGCTCGAGGTGGCATTGACATTATCAAGGTAGCTAGAGAAATATTATGAGATAGATGAAGATCTTTGCATATGAACTACTCACGATTTTTTTTTGTGTGCCATTTGCACTCTAGGATGATCATGGACTACAAAATCAAGTATGGTCGCCCTATGAAGAACGAGTGAAGCTTTGTGCCGAAGCTGTACGCAAGGCTAATCAGGAAACAGGTCGCAATAGTCTGTATGCTCCCTGCCTCAATGGTCCGTCAGATATTATTCTATCGCGTGCATACTATGCAAAGCAATGTGGAGCAGGAGCAATATTGGTGTTACCCGGCATAGTAGGATGGGATGTAGTCCGAGTACTTGCTTCAGATGTCAATTTCAACTTGCCTATATTGATCCATCCTGCTTTGTTGGGCGGTTGGCTGGAGCAGTCTTTGCCCTACCACAAGGAACTGAATTCTACGAATCCTCAAGGAGAGGAAGAAGAACATCCTCAAGGACTATCGCACCACTTTCTCTTTGGAACACTGCCACGTCTTGTTGGTGGAGATGCAGGTTAGTAAAACCTTATTGGCTGCATGGACTTTAGTTATATCTCAAGTATTTATGCTCAAGAATTTCAATTCATTGAATTTCCAACAATTAGTCATATTTTGCAATGCTGGTGGGAGATTTCACTTTACCAACGAACAATGTGCCAGCATATCAGAAGGGTGTAGACGTCCTTTGGGTAGGTTTGAGCCAGTCTTTCCTGCCCCAGCTGGTGGAATGAGGCTTGATAAGATTGGACAAATGAGAAATCGGTTTGGAGATGATACTCTATTATTGATTGGTGGTAATCTACTGGAGCAGGGCGCTGATCTCGAAATGGATTCGAAAGTCTTTTTGCGTTGTGCAGGTAGAGATGAGACGATTAATAGCTTGACCGGGAGGAAAAGACCGTATGAGTCATTGACTTTGCATAAGAATAATACCACAAAGACTGACGCGATGGATTGCGACACATCTCAACCGTCAGTAGCAGATGTGGAGCAGATTGCCAGAGCTGTTGTTTGTCGAGTTCTAGAGTACACCATCAAGAATAATGGTGGCTATCTCAGCCAGGCTTGTTCAGGATCCATTATTTTGTCTACGCTTTACACCCGAGCTCTTCGACTCGGACCAAGCATTGTAAGTATCTTATCATCGGAAATTATGCTAACTCCACTCAACTTTCACAACAAACAATCTCACAGAATCACCTCTTAAAGGCTCCTCCCATTCCAGGTCCTTATCATTCATCCATTCATTCTGGAGAAGGCTATAATGGAGATTCAGCTGATTTGAGCCTCGATCGGTTTATATTCTCCCCTGTTCATTATGCAGTTGTGCTATACTCGCTACTAGTGGAACTAGGCCGTCTAGATGAAAAGGCATTTGAGAGTTACAATGTGGACGGTTCAACGGTCGAGTTGATTGGTGCAGAGCATTCTCCTGCTCATTCTGTGACCGCTGGCAGTCTGGCTCAAGCTCTAAGCCAAGCTGCTGGAATTGCTTATGGGAGACAACTGAAGAAAGCAACTGGGCGTGTTGTAGTCTTTATGTCTGATGGCGAATTTGAGGTAAGTGATTGTGCAGTGCATTAGTTCACACAATGGCCAGACTCATTTTTCAAATTGGCTCACAGGAAGGACAGACTTGGGAAGCATTGCAAATGTTGGTGAATCATAAGATTAATTTGGCGGCAGTTGTTGATGTTAATGGTCAACAGTGCGACGGGAAGATGGATCAAGTCTGTGATATTGGAGATCTATCACTCAAATTGCGAGCATTTGGAGCTGACGTTAGTGTTGTCAACGGTCATGATGTGAATGAGATTGAGATGGCGGTCAAAATGCAGAGCGCACTCCCTAGATTCATCCTTTGCATGACTGACCCTTGTTATGGTATTGCATTGATGAAGAGCCGGGCACCTAAGCTGCATTATGTTCGTTTTAAAGACTGTCAAGAGAAGGGACAGTTTGAGGATGCTCTTGAAAAGATGAAAAGGCTGGTGGCAAGTCAGCAGCAAGCAAACGTTATTCAAATGGATCCTGTCAGTATTGCAGACAGATGCAAAACACCCGAAGCGAAACAAACAACGCGGACTTTTTCTGCGAGGGAAGAGTTTTGCCAAGTGATGGGTGAGATCAAAACAGTGACCCGACCTCACCGTCGTAATCTGCTGGCATGGGTGCGGACTCGTCCTAAGGCTATTGTCGTTACTGCTGACCTTACTTCCTCTTGTGAGGCAGATCTTCTCAGAGATACCCTACCAGGGCAATATATCTCAGCCGGTATGGCTGAGCAAAACATGATGTCATTCTGTGGTGGCTTAGCACGTGAGGGATATTTGCCATTAGTTCACACTTTTGGAGTTTTTGTCACCAGGCGACCATTCGATCAATTAGCCATGAGTATTGCTGCTCCCAATCTCAAAGTCATTCTACTTGGATTCCTTCCGGGTATTATTTCTCCTGGAGGAATTACTCATCAAGCAATTGATGATACATCTCTCTGTAGAGCTATACCCAATTTGAGTGTGCTTGAAGTAAGTGATGCGACAGAAGTTGAATCCGTTTTAGATGTAGCTGAAGGCATCAACGGCCCGGTTTATATCAGAATGTTAAGGGGAGAAGTCCCTCGATTATATCCGAAGTACTCACCTATGAAGTTTGGCGAGGCTCGATTGCTGTCTGAAGGAGATGATGTATTGGTGATTACATCTGGCATTTGTACAGAGGAAGCTATACAAGCGAGGAAAATGATACAATCATCAGGTGTATCTATTAGGCACCTGCATCTAAGTACAATTGTCCCGTTTCCTTGTGGACTAATATTGCACGCCGCAACATCTGTTAAGTATGGAGTGATTACTTTGGAGAATCATAGTGTCGTTGGTGGAATTGGTTCAGCTGTAGCTGAAGTCTTGGCGGAACATGGTGTTGGAAAAAAATTAATTCGACTTGGCCTTCTAGGTTGTTATGCACATGGCGCGAGCTGCAAATACCTGCAAGCAGAATACAATATGGATGCCAATGCATTGATTAAGGCAATTGGAAAGCTGTGTCATAAAGACCTCGTTATTACATCGAACCAGATTCATAATACTGAAAGAGCAGTATGCTTTGAACGAACTGAGGACCTGTAGTGTGGGTGAAAATATGGGGCATGCTGACATCTGTAGATGCTGATTGATTGAAATAACATTGTTCGTGTAGACAATCATCACAGTATTTCATCAATTACAAGCAATTTGCCTTTCAATAGAGGCCCCTTGCTTGTCCATCCCTTCCCTACCAACCAATCGTATTTCCAGTAGAGAAATTTTTAGAGGGCTATTTTCATTTGCTATTTTACCATACCCCCAACACCCAACAGCCACTGTGAATGACTTCAGAGACGCTTCCATAGAACCCCCAAACCATTACAGATAGCTACGATGACATCCGCAGAAGATGAATTCACCAACTCTTTCTTCGCCCACGTAGACGCCCATATTCCCCAATATGTCTCCGAACTGGGAGAAGCAGTCGGCATCCCCTCGGTATCATCAGATCTCCCCGCTCATCTCGAAGACATCATTAAGATGATGGCTTGGGCACAACGCTATTGCGAGAAATTGGGAGCACAGTTTTGTCAATTGATGCCCAATCCTGTCAAGGTTGATGAAGATGGGAACGATTTACCTCCGATTTTATTGGCTGAATTCAAAGCCGAGAAGAAGGATGCAAAGACTGTATGTTGCTATGCCCATCTAGATGTGCAACCTGCTCATATGGATGATGGCTGGGAATCGGATCCGTTTGTGCTGACGGAACGAAATGATAAATTGTATGGAAGAGGATCAACGGATGATAAGGGGCCTGCTCTATCGTGGCTATGGGTGATCGAAGCCCATCGGAAGTTGGGTTTTCCATTGCCAGTGAATGTGAAGCTTATGTTTGAGGGGATGGAAGAGTCAGGTTCAGTTGGGATGTTTGAGGCAATTCAATTGCTGAGTAAGGAGGGAGAGTTTTTGAACGATGTTGATTTCTTTTGTATCAGTGATAAGTAAGTGATGGGTGTGTGTATACTGTTTTATTTTGCTGCGTTTCTTGCTCGAAGCTCAAACTCCTCTTGCACAACCATTGTCATATATTTAATCTCCATAAAAGCTATTGGATTGGGGAGACAAAGCCTTGCCTGACATATGGATTAAGAGGACTTGCTGCCTTCAGTGTCTCGGTAGAGTGTTGTGAACAAGATTTGCATAGTGGAGTCATGGGTGGATCTGTTCACGAGGTGAGCACAAGATCTCAACACGAACATACATAAATGTACTCATTTTCTTAATTTCAACCCACCTCTTTTCAATTAACTTTCATACGTAGGCCATGACTGATCTTGTTCATCTTATGAGTTCTTTGGTAAACTCTCAAGGAGAAATAACTGTCCCCGGAATAATGGATGACGTATTGCCTGAAACTCCGGAAGAGCAAGAACTCTACAAAACGATTGATTTTGACTTGGAGGATTACAAATCTGCAAGCAAAGTTAAGACTGTTTCAAACAAGTTATTATATGACAATAAGAAGGATTTATTGATGGCTAGGTGGAGGTATCCATCACTTTCATTACATGGTATAGAAGGTGGTTTTTCCGGTGCGGGTACCAAAACAGTCATGTGAGTTTACCCAGCACAATAAAAATGTCTGATAACTTCTTTTCTCTAATCCTTCAATGCAGCCCTGCCAAAGTGACCGGCAAATTCTCAATTCGCCTAGTGCCAGATCAAAACCCAACCCGTATCGGAGAAGCAGTAACCAGACACCTCAACAACAAATTTGCGTCTCTCAACTCGCCCAACAAAATGGAAGTCAAGCTGCAACATGGAGCACCGGCATGGGTCTCGGATCCGAAACATCCAAATTTTGCCTGCGCTGGACGAGCTACTGAAAAGGTGTATGGATCAGCACCAGATTATACTCGGGAGGGTGGCAGTATACCGATTACCTCAGCTTTCGAGGATGCGACAAAAATGAATGTTTGTCTTTTGCCAGTAGGTGAGTGAATGAATTTCCCAACAATAATCAATGAATTACCCAACAATAATCTCATACGAAATCATTCAGGAGCATGTGATGACATGGCACATAGCCAAAATGAAAAATACAACAAGAGAAATCTTGTTAATGGGATAAAGGTAAGTGTGCTGTTGTATGTATGACGAAGACTAAGGTACCCTATTATCTTCTTCATGCACTCTTCTGAACGAACACTGTCATTTTGGCATAGGTGCTTGGTGTCTATCTCCACGAGTTGGGCAAATTAAAAGGCCCAAAGCCATCTTCATGTCGCTGCACGCTGACCGATGAAGAGCTCATGGAGCCCGGTGCATTTATGAGAGGATTCAAGTGCAAATGTGTCATGTGATAATACTGCTAGAAAGTAGAATCTAAAAATTTAGGAATAAATTCAAAGTAGCTCATCATGTGTACTTGGGAGCCAAAATTTACTGTTTTGATTCAATTGCAATGCTTAAAAATCATATCAGACGTACTTGACTTGGGTACTCTCATTTCAATTAAAGATAATATATTATTCATATCAGAATCTAATTATTATTTGCAGGTCCAGAGTTCATCCTAAGACTCTCAAGCATTCCACAACCCCGAATCAACACATCTCTTCATATGATATTCTGCTTCCTCAGGTTTCATACTCATCAGCGCCTCTTCCAATCGACTCTTCTCTCGACTCTCAAACGCCTCTTGCATACATTCCGGTAAACTCTCAAATACCTCAAGCGGATCAAGTCCACCAGGTCCCAACCGCTCTTCCCGTGGAATCGTCGAAACATCCACAGCATCGTCACTAGAGGCACCTCTTTCCTTCGCTTCTCGTGCACGTTCCTCGTCAATCTCTTTTCGTTTTTCCACAGCTCGGACTTCGATACGTTTAATAAATCCATGTACCCCCTCCATGAACCCATCGTACAATTCTTTATTTTCGAGTCGTTGAAAGAAGGGCAAGATGACATTGCCGGGGTGACGCTGTAGCGATTTGGCCAATTCGGCGATATTGGAAATGATTTGCGATTGTCTCGCGACTAATTTCATCTTGTCATGAAAACCGTTCATTTCATCTTCTAAGCTTGCCAAGAGGAGGTAGTTGGAGGCATTTTCTTGTAGGAGGACATTGCCGTTTTGAATTAGGAATTCTTTGGATTTGTCGAGGCTTTCGATGGCCATGAATTGTTCTACGGTGTCCGCGTATTTTTCGGTGAATTCGTGGTAGGAGAGCATCGATACTGATACCGAGCTCAGAGGGGAGTCTGGTTGAGGTTGCGGCTTTGTAACAGCTGTAGTTGTGGTTGTTGCAGGTTTGGCACTTTCTGTAACATTAGCCTTGGCCATTTCTTTGGTTGGTACCTCTGATTGAACCTTCTCAGCCTTTACTTCTGCAGCTTTCGGGGTTGTTGTGACCTTGACATCCGTAGCTTTGTCCTCTTTACTCGCATCACCACCAAGCTCCGCCTCCTTGGGCAACGCAAAGCCCGAACTACTAAACTTACTCTCCCCCACATTGTCATTGACAATAGTCCGTTCCTCCACCACATGACACATATTATCCACATTCCACTTTTTATTCTTCTCGTAGTTGTCCAACTTGATTTGATTCTCCGCGTTGGACTTTTGTAAGGCGGTTAGTTCTGCCTTGAGACCGTCGAGGTCTTCTAAATCGTCGTCTGAATCGGAATCGGCCGAGTTGGATTTGGATAGTATTTTATTGATTTCTTTAATGCGGAGGTTGGCTTTGGCCATCTGTGAGTTGTTTGTGTGTGTTGCAGAGTTGACGATTTATTAGCGATGCAATAAATAAATGACGAGACCAGCCATGGACGGCAACACAAAGACAGAACTCACATCGTCCATAATCTGTTTCTTATCCTTCTCCTCTCGTTCCTCCCTCTCCACACGCGATCGGTGTTTCATTCGAAACCACGATTCCTTGTCGATGTTGGGGTGGACGTCGTCTTCATCATCGGACAGTTCGATGTTGTCCCATTTCGAGTAGTCAAATGGTTTGCTCATGGTTAGAGGTAAGGTGAGCTGTTAGCTGTTAGATTGTTGAAAGTTGAAAGTCCATGGCTTTTTGATTTTTGATTTTTGATTTTTGATGAACAAATCGCCAGGTCTTAATTTTAGAAGGCGAAATATTTCGGTACTTACAAGATTGCTAACTTTTCCTCTAAATTAACGACTATTCCAAATGCCCATAATTTTTTTTCAACCATAACCGTGAACCAGTCGAACTCCAAAGAGAAAAGAGAAAAGAGAAGCCCAAATAAACAAAGCAAGCATTCAGCGTCAGGAATAGGGGACCGAAGATAGAATAGACCAGCAGCCGCAGCCGCAGCCGCAGCAATAATATGGGTTGGCGTGAAAAGGCAACGCGAGCCAAAAGGCTGCACCGCCCAACTCTCAAAAACTGGGAATGTGACGGTCTAGCCTCCACATTCCCCGCTTACGAATCAGCCATCTTATCCAACGATAACGCCTACTGCTCCTGTAAAATAAGTAACGGGGTGATGGAACAGGTCAATTGGAGCGTGGATGATTACAGAGCCAACAATGGTGGCGGGCAATCGAGAAGCATGATTCCTGTCGTTTTGGATGCCAAATACACGCCCATTGAATTATTCCATAGTGAATATGAGGCCAAGTGCATTCCCGTTGTCATTCGAGACATTCCATACGGGGTTGTTAATCAGCAAGTTCAAGTGAACAATAATTCCAATACTGCACCTGCCAATGGACAATTTCAGGAAGAAAAGAAGGAGTGCGATGACAGCAATCAAAGTAACGACGTTATGAATTGCGACAATGATCCAACCGATAATAACAATAATTCATCCTCGAAACCCTGGGCAGCAGTCAACGCATGGTCCTTCCCTTCTCTCTACAACGACCCCCTCCTTCGCTCTCGTCTATTCAAGGTAGGCGAAGACGACGACGGTTACACAGTCAAGATGAAGTTACGTCACTTTTTACGTTATCTAGAAGACAATCGAGATGACTCCCCGCTCTACATCTTTGATGCCACCTTTGACGAAGATCGGTACGCTCAACGTTTATTGGAAGATTACGAAGTGCCAAAGTACTTTAACGAGGATTTATTCCGATTGGTCGGTGAAAGGAGAAGACCGCCGTATCGATGGTTCTTAGTCGGTCCTCAACGTAGCGGCACAACAGTCCATATTGATCCGCTTGGGACGAGTGCGTGGAATACCTTGATTCATGGTGTGAAACGTTGGGTATTATTCCCCCCGCATGTTCCCAAGTCGGTCGTGAAGGGAAAACGCGAGATATTAAAAGGTGAAGACGATGAGGCGATACATTACTTTACTACAATATTGCCGAGGATTAAAAGGAGGGCAGCTAGTGTTTTGGAGAGTGGAAAGATTGCGGGGAGCGAATATGACAATTTTGTTTGTTACGAGTTTACACAGTATGCGGGTGAGACTGTGTTTATTCCTCATGGGTGGTGAGTCTGCAATAATGCACATGTGTGTCTGATGGGCGCAATTTTGTTTTGAAAAAATATATATCATCACAACAATGTTGAACAATATGCACAGGTGGCATGCTGTACTAAACGTAACACATACTGTCGGCATCACACAAAACTATTGCTCTCGTCGAAACTTTGACGCAGTCTGGCTTCAGACCCGTTCGGGTCGAAAGAAAATGGCATGCACATGGCTTCGACGACTGCAAGATCAATACCCGGACTTGGCACGGAGAGCACGTGAATTGAACCGACGCGATAGTTTTGTTATGTGGGAAGATGATCCAAACGAGCAGAGGAGATGGATGAGAAAGAAGGCAGAGAAGGAGAGGAAGAAAAGAGAGAAGGAGTTGAAGAAGCAACATCGTTCCAAGAAAGATGATGATAGTGATAGTAGTGGGAGCGACAGTGAGAGCAAGAGACTTGCCAAAAAAGAGAAATGGGGTGAACATCGCACTTCAGAGAGAAAGACAGACAATGACGTGTACATGAAAGTTGATTGCGGTAATGATGCTAATGTTTCGAGAGTTGTGTCGCCTCACTAAAAGTTCAGGGTGACTAAGCTACATGGAAACAAACAAATATGGCTGTTTACATAAGACCAAGCTATGCTATATAATATAATTACAAATGTTCTCCTAAACTTCTTTGTTACGTGACACTGATCATATAATCATTTTCTTCCACATTTGGCCCTGCTCCAATCATGCTGTGCACAAAAAATTGGGAGTAATAATCTTCAGACAGCAGCACTATCTACTCTATGCTATGTTAAGCTTATACATAGTTAAATTTACCTTCACCTTTACCCTTTACGTTTTCGAGGCCTCAGATGTAACATTACCCCATATGACCCAGTAAATTACCGGGTACTAGTTTTGGCACTGTCATTTAACCCTGCTCCACCACTAGATATAGGTGTCATGTTGCTGTTTTTGTGTTGTATACTTCCCCGTTTCTTGCCTTAAACAAGTTTCAAGCTCCATAGTTAATTTTTGGGAAACACATATTGTGGGAATCATTCTGAGTGCCAGGCAGTAATCAATATATAGTAGTACTGTGTATAAGAGTGCTTCACAGTCTATTTTTCAAAATTAAATGCTCAGAAAGATTCAGTTAAGTAGCGAATCGCAAATCGCAAATCAGACATGCCATTGGGCAGTGTCTCCTCCCACAATTATTATTAGACACGCCATTGGGCAGTGTCTCTTCCCGTAGTTATTGGTGTGTCTCTGTTTGCTGCGCCAGCAGTCTCTAGCCTTATCAAGGATCGAAGTCGATATCACCCTCAAAATCAAAATCAGCACTAAATGGGCACTTTTTTGTCCTATCTACCATGTGTTGTCAGAGGTTGTCAGCAATGAGAAGCCTAACTCGAACTCTCTCTTTCTCCTCTCACAATATACATTATGTTTTCCTTTACAAATTATAAAGTGTTCGTATCAGTTATCATTATAGGTGATTGACCGTGATAACATGCACAATCTTGGTCCGAGACGTGTTTGATGACAGCACTTTGTGAAAAACTCACAGTCCTTTCACGACTCTTCCAGGAGCTAGACAGTGTGGGAGCTGTCATTGCCATATTTTGAAAAAGACGCTTGTTATATCCTCAGGCGGTTCACAACAATTATGATCTCTCTGTCAGGAACACTCACGACATCATATGGTCTGATGTCTGACGCTCCTTATATTTTGATGACGGTATCCTAGTCACTTGTTTAAGTATGGTATAAAGCAGAGACGCCTGCTTAGATGTCACATCAGACAATGATACTTAACAGAGATACGTGGACAGAAGTCTGAGATGACGTATTAATTACTTCTGATTAATTCTATCCGCTTTCTGTTTTCCTCTTTCTGTTTTCTGATTCTGATACGGAATCAGGCCATTTACATTTACTTGAGCAAGATACCCCTAAGATATGGCTTCAACTATGTGGCGGAATCCAGAAACTTACAGCGCCTGCCAAAGACTCGCATCGACGAGCATCGTTGAACATATAGATCCAGATAAATAACCTGGATCCAGTACCATCAGCCATCAATGATACCATGATCCGATACAATGTCATCCTTCTCCTAACAATCACCATGTAATTCATGGTATCCAGGGGAGGATCTCCTCCTTGTTAACAGCTTTCCAGCTAAGTCGGTTCTGGCGCGCGGCTGAAAAAGAAATTACCTTTAAATCGCCTAAGATATCATGTAATTTTACGCGTGAAAAATAAAAATTAAGCGAACAATCTAATTGAAACCATCGACGGAACGAATGCGATGGTTTCACTGAAACACAACAATCAACCAATACAACTAACTGGATAATAAAGTAGTTTAGTTTACGATCGCGAATGCGGTGCAATTTTGTTGTTTAATTTAATTTATTACACTACAAACTAATACACACAAGCATCACAACAAAAATAACAATATCATCCGCTTCGGTTGATTGTTGCGTTGCTTGTGATGTCCCCCTCCTTCCCCGCCCGCCGCATCCGTTCGTTTTTGTGTTGATCTTTTCATCCGGTTGGTTGTTGTGTTGATATTCTGTCCGCTGCGGCCACGACAGTTCACAATAATTGTTTTATTTTGTGCAATTATTCCCCCACTATTCCGGCTGATTGTTGTGTTATTTGTATCCTTTTTGACCCCCGCATTCCCCCGCCCGCATCCCGATTGATTGTTGTGTGTTATCGTGTGTGTTTTGTGTGCCTCTCTGGCCTCTATCCTTCCCGACGGAGGTGAAAAACCACTCCGTCACATCATTTTTGCACTTGTGCTCAGCCTCAGCGGTGATGGTGACCGCCATGGTGGCTGAATCGCCGCCGCCGACAGCGACGCCCGTAGCCAAGGCATTGTTGATGGTGTTGCTTGAGTTTGGGAGGGTTTGGACCACTATTTGGAGGCTGCCGGCCATGGTCGCAGTGGTAGATTTGTCGTTCGTTGGCCTGAAAATGGCGAGAAAAGAGCGTTGAGCCAAAAAAAATCAAACTCCGCACCAATGGTGTTCAAAACCACCACGGGGGAATCAAGAGCATTGGGACTC
>JALLPH010000197.1:0-25822 GCA_036939855.1 Cyclotella choctawhatcheeana
AATGATTAGACAATGTTGAGATTGGAATTCATCCTCAACAACCATCACCACACCCACCCCGGCTTTTGAGTAGCGTGTGGTAACATATGCTATATAGTACTGGTAGAATAGCCCCCTACGTTTTCGCCAAAATTGAGTATATTTGGATTGTTTCAGCCAACTCATATCCACTAAAGCCTTCCAATCTATTTTAATGTGTATAACAAATGCTTATACATTGTTGAGATTAGAATACACATGTAACACAACAATGAGAAGTTGAAATCAAAGCGCAAGTAATATGCTGACAGTGCACAATTATTTGTATTTCAGAGTATCCAAGGTTGAGTTCAAGTGGGAGTAAAAGGAGACATGGTCATTGCTATCAGCATTGGAAGAATCGGGTCGACTTAATGCTTATTTCATTTAGAGAGCTTGAAAGAGCGAGCTATAAAAACTAAAATTTCAAATAAAAACCTTGTACCGGAATTTCCAAAATTTCCAAAATTGGTCGTAGTAAATATTTGTTATTCTCTGAATAGTAATATTCTCAGAGCATTGCATGCGTTAGTATACCTACAAAACGCAGTAAGTGCACAATTTACCATTAAGTAACCTTGCAATTTTCTAATCTTCACAATACTAATGAGATTGATATTTATGGTACATTCAAAATCTGCCCAGTATTAATACCATGTACTAATTGACAGGTACACCGGCAGGTAGTATCTTAACAAGCATAAACCAATGTCAGGCCTCAGGTAAATTTTAATTTTTTTGGTGGTTTGAGGACTGCCAGTCTGTGTCATTGGATAGAAAAGCACGGTCTTCAGTACAATTAAATGGGTGGTAGGCTTCTACTTTTGGTTTACTTGATCATGCTAAGATGAGAATAAGGAACACTTTCTATGTAATCTGTAAAGAATGTAGTGGAATTGTCTTGATAATAATCTAATATAAATCAATTATCCATTATTTATAAAGTATGACGTATGATTGACTTATTCAACTGGTATGTCAAAAGATATAATACTTCTTTTATTATATTTATATTGCATTATTTATCTAACTTGTTAATTATGCAGCAATGCTTGATTGTTGCATAATTCTCGCCTGTGTTCATTGTAGAGGACAATCCCTCCTCTAGAAGCAACCTCACAACTTCATCATGACCTTTGTAAGCTGCGCTGCTCAATGGACTCAATAGAGTACCGGTGCATTGCATGCCTGTATTTGTCTGCTGGAGGCCCACCCCACCACTCACTTGTGAAGGTTTGGGCATGGCTTGTAACTTATTTGCAGGCATGAGGAAATGCCAATGTTCCAGTTGGTTGTTGTGTAATAGTAATAAGTAATAAGTTCAATTGAACTTACTACATGTGGGGGCAATCGGATTGATAATGCAAGCACGTGCATGAGAATTAATATTTTTTTGGCAGTTAAATGTTCAAAATAGACCACAAAACACTCACCAATCAATCTGAAACACGCTCAATCCCCCCCATTATCATCGTAGGTTATGGGATGCTGGAGAGTTGTGGTGGAGGCTGAACATGTTGAGAATCAGCCAACAGAGATGGACGTATCGGAGATATTCATGTTCGGCCATGTCGGTGACGCTGGAGCAAATACGGAGGAAATGAAGGCAGCGATGACACCTCTGGGTGAAATGGTGTTGTTGACGTGGGGTGTTGATGGATCAACTGCGGTGAGGGGGAGGTTGAAATCACGGTTGTTGTTGAGAAACAGTGGCCAAAAGTGTCGACGGTGATGGCGTCATGGTGATTTCTTGCACTTTGTGTTGTGACAGGGTACGATTAGGCAGGCCCCCGGGCATTTTCTAATGATGCACCCATTCCCCTGTATCGCGATAATCACCATACATTAATCAAGGGGATTGTAGTTGTGATCCCCGTGATAGATTTGGGGGTGTTCTTTCAATTGAGATGATCTGGTTGAGCGACGGCGAGAAGATCGGAGGGCGTATCTTTTATATGGAGTTGACAAAAGATACCGGTTTGGGGTTATCCCCTCACTTCAGTTGCTAGGACACCCCCTAAAAAGTCGGAGGAGTGTCATTCCAGCAGATAATGAATGACAACCAATTCAAAGAGCCCCGACTCTTAGCGTCTCATCATTAAACAAGTCTGTTTCTATTCTGATCCTTCAGAAATTACAGTTATGCTCAGTGCTCTAGAGTGTTGATTAAAAAGCACCTGGTTGTTAGGCTCAAGGGATTTTTTCCTGCAGTATCTTATTTTATTAGTGACTGGCCTCCGCTGCACTTTGGCTAGCCCTCCTGGATCTCTTCATAATAATAGCATAAGATATAGATACGGCAACCTGTTGCGTAGAAATGAAAGAATGAAGATAACTTTTGGGTATCTTTCATTTCTTTTACACACCTTCCACCTCCTGTTCTCTGTAGATTAATTTTGAGGTGACAGGCAGACCATATATCTTTTCTCAAATCTTTTTGACACTAAATCAGATGGACACAGCTAGCAGACACAGACAAACACACACAAAGAAACAATACATCCAATATCCTATTACTTGAAAGGTACAAGAAAAAGACACATCTTTCTGTACTTATTTATGATTTCAAAAGTGAATTGATTGAATTGGATGTTATTCGAGAAACTAAGGAACTACACTTGATTTGCAATTAGCCGGAATTAGATGACAACAATTTGTCCATAGAACAACAAACACACATGTCAGGAATACAAATTATCCAGTTGGAATGAAACAAATTGAGATAAACATAAGTTCTAATAACATTATTTTTTGTCTAATTCAAAATCTAGACAAAGAAGAGGCATAATTCAGAAAAACCGGTGCAACCTGCTTCCTGCTTCCCTTTACATTTCCTTGACTAAAAATTCTAGTATGCATTGACTCCTTCTCGTCTTTTAAGCATTCCATATCTTCTTTGATTTGCAGAAAAGCCGCATCAGGGTGTTTTAGCAGGTATTGTGCAAATACATCTAGAAGTGAAGTATCACGGCCTGTAAGAAGAAGCTCCCGTATCCAAGTTCCGCCATCATTAACATGCATTGTCATTACTCCAAATATATCCACATCTTCAGCTGACACAAAGTCTGCCATGGTGGAATGAAAATGTTGCTTAGCTAGAACTGACCTCACATCGAGGAGAACTGTGGACATTCCAATTGCTTGAACCAACGATTCGCCCTCTACAGAAAATCGTTTGTAATCGATTCGCAAACAGTCGCGTGCAGACATTTCCTGCCAAAACTTTGGGTCAAATTTTGCTTCACTTAATGCATCAAACAAGGCAGTTCTGTCCGGCATTGTATCTTTCCCATTTGGAAATATCTTTCTCAATGCATCATCTCCAACAAGTGTTGGCGATCTCTTTGGACTAGTAGACCAATCGGTGCGGTTCATTAAAGCTTGTATGGCTGATTCATCTCGAGGTGTCCCTTTTCCAGCCTCAGGTAGCATATTGACAGAATCCAATAAGATAACCCCAAGAAGTACCAGACCCAAGGATCGATCAATACTAGCTGATCCAAGTTCTCGAAGCAATCTCTCAGCTACAAGTGTACATGTGCTGGCTACAGTGGCGAGTCCTTTATCGAATGCAATTACTCGATTGCCCGAATCAATTGTGACATGCTCGTGGGAGCATTCATCTTCGTGGTGGTCTAATATTTCAGATATGTTATCTGACAAAAAGGAGAGAGACGATTTAATACGATTGTGGTCCACCAATGTCATAGATGTTGGAGCGGCATCTCTTAATATGTCATTTACGGTATGATCATCTATATATAATAGACTTTCAGTTGATACACCCGCCATATCAAGGAGATAAACGACATCTCTACGTAATGGAAGATCTGATCTTTGTATGCTAATTAACGGTACATTCAGAAAGTCCGAGGAACGCCCATTTACGTAAGCAAGACTTAGAGAAGATATTATCGAGTCTGCATCACCAGCCTCGTTCCCCAATACGAGATGTATCGGGCTGGTATCATCATTAGGTCCTTTCGATCTATTTGAAACACTAATTTGCGAAGACTCAAGAAATTCTGGGAACGACATCATCTGCAGTTTACTCCAGTTGGCAAAAGAGACGCTGGAGTGTTTGGGATTGATAAATCGGTAGCTAAAACTTCTTGCTACACGCGATCGAATGGCAGTTGTTAGAACCACTGTTGCGACTGCTGGAAGCGAAACGACCATTGATTCGTTCTGTGGCTTTAGAGAGGGTCAGCAGGTAGATGGAGGTAGCGAGCGAAGCAAGAAGCAGAAGGATTGGAAAGGACGCGAAAGCGAGAAAGAGGAGAAAGATCGAGAATAATTTGTGGCGGGACATAACTGAACGGAAATACAGTAAGTCTTCTAAATAATAGGGGGCATTAATATTTTCATTTTATTCAGGATTTTGCCCCGACTGAGCAATATTTTACAACTGCTAAATTCACAACGAGGAGTGCTGCCGTCTCTCTGCCGACGCGGGAATGGTAGTATTTATGTGTACGCATAAAAAATGAGAGAGGCGTCGCGGTGTCAGCATTTATCTGAGTGGCATCGATTCAACAGTTTAAAAGATCTGTGCCTCATCTCTGCCTGGCATCCCTACGCCATGTCCCGTTGAATAGAGTCCATTTGGCATTCAGATTCACTCTCACATTCATCCAGAATCGTTGAATTCTGTTGAATTATGTTCATCTTGCTCCTTCCTACCCTCTGCTTTTACCTTGTAAGAACAGCACGTGCTCAAACTGGATACATCAAACTGTGTCCACTTGGTGGTTCACCAATTGTTCAACTCGAATATGATCCTGAATCCCATCAATTTTCAGTTGTGGATTATCTTAATGGAGGGTCGGAAGGAAACAGATTGTTGAAAGACGACGAAAGTGTGCAACTCGGTAAACATGTGAGCAGTGGCTTCTTTCGCGGGTCGAGTCATCGCCGTCACACAGAGACCAAGACATTATACACAGCACGAACTTGCCCATGCGATACAGCAGGTGGGACGTACTGCATAATCGACAGTGATGTGTCATCTTCTACTCCTGATACTTGTGGCATTCCACAGGAGAGAAGAGCGAGTATATTTGGACACGACTCTAATCTTACGTGGAATACTACTACCATTGAATGCTTTGAGATGGCAAGTCAAGCAATATTCATAAGAAATGCCTGGCCAGTGATTGTATTGTGGTACGGAGCTCTCATTATTTTCTTCATAGCCACATCGAATGGGCGCAATGCACAGCTTTGTTTGCTGAACAAATTTTGCCCATGCCTCCAGATCAATCAACGGTATGTGGACAGAATAATCAGAGCAGAAGAAGACCGCCAAGGTCGATGGGTGCGACTTCAATCACATGCCATGCAAATGCCCAACAGAAGATTGAGACGCGCAAGAGGTGTTAGGGTTAGAAGAAGTCTTGGTAATGATCAGGAAATGACGTTGGATGAACAGCGAGAAGAGGCCATGGTGAGATGGATTGAAGCTATTGATGCATTCGGTCTCTTGAGTGCTAGAGAGGTATCTCCAACGAGCCAGCAGCCGATGGAGTATGCGCTTAGAACTAGAAAATTTGATGCCCAGAGAGAAAGGAAACGGAGAAAAATTAGCGAGCCGAATTCAAACGAAAATGTAACTGGTAGCAATGTGACAACGCCAATCAAGTCAGGCAACAAATTTAATGAAGAGGGACAGGAAGGTCCAACAACACCAGATACTGTAGGTACAAATGGTTCGGAGGGCAGACAATTTAGTTTCAACGAATCTGCTGATGAACACTTCACTGACGAGGAAGTGGGGATTTCGACACAAATCATGAAGGAAACACCTGATGAGCTGGAAGTTGAAATGTTCGACTGTACGATTTGTCTCTCTGAGATCTCTGATGGCGAGGAGGTTGGAGTGCTTTCATGTCAGCATCTCTTCCACGTCGACTGTTTGAAAGAATGGATGTTAAGACGTAATGCTTGCCCACTCTGTCAGACTGAGATTTGCTGTCCTCGCCCTGTACAAAGCTCAAGTGATGACTCATCAATAGATGCCGACGCCGATGCTGTTGCTCCTGCCAGGCATAGATCTTTAGAAGAAACACCTCATATCATTGATGTCAGTGGAATTAGGCGAAACACTGCAGCCGAAAATCTCCGTCGCATTAACATCAACAGACCCTATTTGTTAACGACATCCTTTCCAGATCTAACGGATTTAAGAGAACCACGGGAACCAAGGATACGATCAATGTCAGGTGCGATGACTTCTCCTCCATCACCTTCGAGAACTAGCGCAAGCTCCTTTCGCATTGAAGGCCCATTCTCTTTCGGTTCCTATTGAACTAAAATATGAAGACCAACTTACAGATGTGTAAATACTTAACCATAACACGAATACTAACATTTTAGAATCAAGTGAAAATAATATGAAGAATGGAGAGAAATCATGTATTTTCGGTTCGATATAATATACAACATAAAAGAGCACATGTGTGTAGAACGAATAAGATCCAAATAGAAACTCAAGGCAATAATTCCTTGTTTTTCAGCAATGATTTCGCATTTAGGCAGGCGAAATCTGCCGTCACGTTTGATGCATTGCACACAAAGCTTGTATAACATTTTTCACAACATTCACGTGACTCCTGTCTCCTAGATTGAGTTGTTCCTATTCTCCTTTTCCAACTTTGAACTCGAATCAGTCACCTCTTTACTATCATAACTTGCAGTTCTTGCTTTACGTTGTTGATTACTGTAAGCTTTGCGTTCGGTATAAGAGGCGTATTTGTAACCCAAGCCCTTTTGCGTGTACAATAATTCTTGTGACCTCTGAGCTAGCTTGTCAGCCAGGCATTTGCCTTCGTAGCCATTACGCGTGTGATTTGCAGGAGATGGAGTTATTATGGAATTTAGTGATGAGGGGACGCCTTGAGGAGATAATGTACCTTGAATTTTATCGAGAGTATTCTGGTGTACGCGATGGCATGATGCTGTGTCTCCATGCTCAACAAATCTTCCCAAACCCACCAACCTTCCGTGGGCAAGTATAAGGTAATTATGTGCTTCATTCAAACGACCTAAGGATTGAGCTTCATAAGCACATTGCAAAAAAGCATCCGATTCATCCAAGACCTCATCAATTGAGTTGTATTTTGACTTCTTTGGTGGTACAGCATTTTTTGTTGCTGATGCTCTGCACTTTTTTGGATGTGATTTACCGAATGGTGCATCATCACACTTCGTAGCTTTGAGCTTGCCCAATGCCATGGCATTTTTACGCGTCGGTAGAGGCTTGGATAAAATTTTCTTTGTAGGTTGTAGTTGCGAATTTTTGCTGTCGATTATAGCATGTGCCGAGGTAACGAGTTCGGTTTCTGGAACGTCATGTGTCGATGCGATCGTGAGGTTCGAACTGAGCAGCTTCTTGGTGATAGATTGCATCGGAAAAAACACTGGATTATTCCCTTCGATCAATTCCCTGTTTTGAGATGGCATTAGTTTGTTTCTCTTGTTTGTTGTAGGGTAGGGGGACACAGGACACAGGACACAGCCACAAATAATTGTTGTCTTTCTTCTTTGATTCTCTTGATATGCTTACACTTACTTGCAGTCAGTTGCTTTATGGTACTGCTTTACTTGGATGATTTTCATGTCATAATTTTGTTGAATTTTGCCAAATTTTGCTTCAATTTTATGGCGACACCCCACCCACCAGACACCACGGCGAACGACGTTTAGGGGGTAAAACTTTGGTCCTTGCGGAGTAACAGCCCTGGATCGACAGATTTTGCCTCCTAAATTAACAGGACTAACCGTAAACCAACGTAAGCGTAAGCCATATGACATTATTTCTCAACCTCATGAGTGCATCCACCAAGTGGGTCGTGATCACAGGCAGCTCGTCGGGCATAGGTGCCGCCTTGCTTCGTTGTATTGCGAAATCCGAACCTAATCTGAATTGCTTGGCTGTCGGTCGGAATCAGCAGAAGTTGGAAACAGCACGTAGTCGAGCTGTCGCTGTTACCGGTACAGAAAAGATAAAAATTGTTGCAGCAGATGTGAGCACTCCCGATGGGATATCATCCATAGTTTCCGCATTGGGGAATGCCCCTGTCAAGTATTTGGTCCATAATGCAGGTGTTCTTGGTCCAATTGCACCGTTGTTGGATATCGATAGGGAGACATGGCGTCAAGTGGTTGCTACAAATCTAGAAGCTCCATTATTTTTGACGCAAGCATTAATTCCGAACCTGAAGCAATGTGCAGCTGAGGGAGATAATCCTCGAGTTCTGCATGTTAGTTCTGGTGCAGCCGTTAACGCTTATGAAGGATGGGGTCCCTATTGCATTACAAAATCTGGTCTAAACATGATGTACAGATGTCTTTCTATGGAGTTGTCGCATCACGGAATTGCAGTTGGGAGTGTTCGTCCTGGGGTTGTAGATACACCGATGCAAGACGAGGTACGAGAATACGCAGGACCCAAAGAACATTTCCCAGCTATGAATAAATTCCATGATTTACACAAGAGTGGAAAATTAGAATCAGCAGATACAGTAGCGGCTTACTTTCATTGGCTGCTTTCAGAAATTAATGACAATGAATTTAGTGCAGATGAAAAAGATCTTCGCAACAGCAAAGATGACATAAGGTGGAAGACGTACTTAGAACAGAAACTCTGACCAAATGATAGTGCGTTTAATAAAATAATGTAAGGTAATACCTCACGCTTTCATTAATTCATGTACAATATTTCAGCAAGTCCTACCTACAACCTACGAGTAGCTTTTGAGTAGTCTCCCAACTGCAGCAGCGTAACTGACACTGAAATCATTCTTGCTCTTCGCCTTGTTAGATTGATCATATTTGACAAACCGAACACTGATTGTTTCTTTTCCAGCTTCTTTGTTTGCAATCACAGAGTTGAGCCAAACAGAAATGGGATGACGCCCACATATAGTGTTGGAAGATTCGCGAAGATAATCGGCAAAAGCTCCTGGACGTTGAAGTTGGATTAGATCCATTCCTTTCCTATCAAGGTATTCAATGTATTCATACACTTCATTTATTACGTCATTTCCCTCACATGCAGGCATTGGAGTATAGCTGAATCGGTCTCCCCAATGACAAAAGTCAGATGATACCACCGTAAAAATGCTTTCTTGTGATAGGTAAGGGGCTAGCAGTTTACCGTAATCTACTTCACTGTGTCTTTTGATTGACCCTACCATGATTGGTAGCACCTTCACCTCAAGGTTGTCATGTTCCGACATGTTCTGGTCCTTCAAGTCTTTTAGAATTTTAGCAATAAAAGGGTATTGCATCTTCTCTTAGATCAGTATCTACTGCTATACTTCTTAATGGTGTTTCTGATTTGAAGGTAAGAAAAATGACCGACTATGAGAGGCATCTTTGGATGTATAACACAATTTAACATGTCAAAGAAAACTATATCATTTAACTCACGAATTTCATGCGCCCCTTTAAAAAAGTAGTTAGTAGTTTTCAACACAGGAGTCCTTTTGATCGAGGCTAATACAAACATAGATATAGACCGGCTTAAATGAATAATCTAGACTCACCAGAAACAGCACAACCTTCCAAGTGCAAATGATGAGATGGATGAAGAACAACAACTGTACTTAGAGTTGGACTAGACAGCAAGGCTTCCTTAAGAGCAAGGAATGAATAAGCCGCAGTAGCTCCCGAGTACCGAAACCCAGCATGAGGACTAATGCAAGCCCGTGGAATACCAGATCGTGTATTTTCCGATGATCCATTGTTTTCGCTATCGGTGGTTGACTCCGTTTCATATGCATCAGATTTGTTCTGTGAGGCATCAGCGAGAAATTTGGATAGCATGTTGTCTAATAGCCGAGGATCATCGTCATACCAAGACCCAGAATGATAAGCTCGACGAATATAGGAAGTGTTCATTGTTGCATCCGATTTGTTGCGACTTCTGGATGATGAATTACCCATTGTGACGAGCTTCCGCCTTCCGCTTCAAAATGAAAGATCTTCCGTCTTCCCGCCATTTTCATTCTCCCCGTTTGAGTCCACAAACCAACTGGTTAACGCAATGGCCGAAAGAACAAACGCCCCAGCGGGTGCAAGCGCCACCAATAACAGTAACACCGGAAGTGACGCCCCAGCGTGGACAAAAGCACAAGATGACGCGGCAGAAAAAAGAAAGGCCATCCAAGCCATCATGCGTGACACCACCCTGACTGAATTAGAGAGACGTAAGTCTATCGAATGCCATGATATTTTGCATCTTATTTATAACTTGCTGCTAAAATAAATTTGCCATCTATACTATTTAGGTCTCCGTGTACAACGTTTGATGGATGGATCATCCACAACTGCTGAATCACAAAGCAAATCTGGTAGTAATGGTGGTGTCAACTTACTCTCTGCTGGGTTGGAAAACCTTAACACTATGGGGGTAGAAGACAGTACATCTGGAAGTAGGACGGTTGAAGTGATCGCATGTGTACATTATCAAAGGAAGTGCAACGTGGTAGCGCCTTGTTGTGGGGTCCCTTTTGGATGCAGAGTATGCCACGATGAAATGAGCACAGCTTGTGGACCAATGGATCGATTTGCTATCAAAGAAATTGTTTGCAAGGACTGTGATACTCGGCAGTCTGCTTCGTGAGTCAAGTATAACTTGCTCATACCGTTATACATCTTTGTGTGCTCATCATTGCTTTTCTCATTAATAGTACCAACATATGCATGTCTTGTGGAGTAAAATTTGCTGACTACCACTGCTCAAAATGCAATCTGTGGATGGATTTGAGTAAAAAGCCTTTCCATTGCGATAAATGTGGAATCTGTCGCGTAGGTGGGAAGGACAACTTCAGTCATTGTGATCAGTGCTGCATGTGTATATCTGTGTCAGTTATAGATACCCATAATTGCTTGAAGGACAAGTACAAGAGTAAGTCGAGCTTGTTCTTCACTTTACAGTTTGTCAGCAATACCTTATTCAGTCTTGCCACTATTGGGTTCTGTTCAAAGCCAATTGTCCCGTTTGTCACGAAGATATGTTTTCATCTCGGCAAAGCCCTCAAGAGTTACCCTGTGGACATGCCATTCATGTAAGAACGATTAGGTTGCTGCTTTAGCATTTGAATTCGGCAATCACTGATGTTCATTGTTTCAGTCACACTGCTTCAGGAATTTAGCTGGTTTCGACTAGTAAGTCGGGATTGTTTCTATTTTTGTATTATTTTGATCGGCAATATCTTACAGTCTTGCCACAATGTTGGATTCTTTTCAAAGCCGCTGCCCAATATGCAAAAAGACAGTAGTGGAGAAGTCATCCATTGCTGCTGCATGGCAAGCTCGTGCTAGGGATATTGAGGCCCAACCCATGCCTGAAGATCTTGCTCGAGTTGTGAATATTATGTGCAACGATTGTGAAAAGAAAAGCAAGAATTGCAACTGGCATTTCCTGGGCGTACAGTGTGAATGTGGGAGTTTCAATACTGTTGTGGAGGAAGTTGTGTCTGGTGCGCATGGATCAAGTTAGGGCTCTAATTTGGTTATCAGAATAGTAACTGATATCACCAAACACATTAGACAGATAATGTGCATTATATTTTTTACATAATAAACATTCATATTAATGCATGTAAGCTATCTCATCTGGTTGAAGGATGAGATTGGCCACTTTTATATTCAGAAAGGTATGGATCCAGCTCTACCTCACAAACTTTCCAATCTCCCTTTCCAGAGAAGGCAGGTATGAGATTATACTGCTGAAGATCTGGAGGCAATTGAAATGTTTCATCCAAGGCAATAGATGATGCAACAACCCTGCCATTGACGAGAAATCGTTCACCTTTGTTCTCGCAACGTATGACTGTGCCACTGCCAAAAGAGAGGCCATCAATCTTTGTAAATTTCCCTTCATACAGCAATCCGCCTCTGCAACAATCAAGCCCAAAACTATACTTCTCTTCACCCACTCCTTTATGATTACCAGGGCGTAATATACGGACGAAATGCCCAGATCTGACCCATCCAAATTGACCCATTTCTACCTGCCCAAGAATAATACTGAATGATGTTATTGGGCGAGTGTGGCCTTTAGTATCCAGTGTAAACGAGGCCCATTCGGAAGTTTTCACTCGATGATTGAATATCTCAGCCTTTTCAGGCTCCCCACGGCTTTGTTGTTATTATATGTTAGACCAAGCTAGCTCAATTGTGATATTGAATATGACAGCATAACTTTGTTTCTCACCAGATTTCCATTACTGTTGGATAGATCCCTGGTGTCATCCCAAAGTATTCAACCATACGAACAAAATTTCGTCTTTTTGTCTCACTTTCGAACTCAGGGGATGTTACTTCAGGCCCCAGCGGTGTCTCTGTATTACGAGCTCTCAAGTAATCAATCATCGGAAGGAACAATTCAAATGGTTGATCGATAAAGAAATTGTCATCACGATCCTTCTCGAGAGAGTCGTCCCATCTACCTGAGAATCTAGACGCTAGCATGCTTCCCGGGACACTTGTCAAAGTACGACGTAGTACTGAAGTTACTGTCCCTCCAACATTTAGGTGAAGAACATCACTATGAGTTTGTTGCATGTTCACATTATAGCCAGTTTCTTTTTCAAATGCAGCAACTCGTCTCTCGAACTCGCGCTCTTTCTCCTCTAAATGCAATTCACGCTTTTTGAGACGTTGTGGAAGTGTGTCTTCGATGGAATCTTTCGTTGATACCATATTCATATAATGAAAAAAAGTCAGCAATTAAATTCACACTAGTCGTTTCGGGCATATAAATATTATATAGCTTCTTACCATCATCCTTTTGGGGTGATCTGGAAGAAGAATCAAGTGCACTGGCAGCACGTTTCATGTTAATATGCAGCGCGTAGCTAGAATCTCGTGCTGTATTATAAATGGGATTGTGTGTCAACCTGTACTGTGTCGGGGGAGGTCCGGGGCCCGGGGGGTCCGTCGGTTTTCGGTTTTGCTCGTTTGATGGTTGTGATGAGTTGTGAGCTGTTGTCTGTTGTGAGTGTGTGAGTTGTGACTTGTGAGACACAACATCATGGTGTGTGGTGAGGTGTGAGCTGGTGTGAGTGGCGTTTGTACCTAAGTAGGTACCTATCTACCTAGCCTCAGATATCTACCTATCTACTATAAAATACCCGCATAGGGATCTAAACAAGACAGATTTCGGGTATCTTTTAAGATTTGAATTTTGTCTGTGGCGGGCGCGCTTCTTTCGTTGGCTGATGGCATGTGATGTGCTTGCTTTTTTATCATCTTGCTTTCTTTGGCTTTCTTTCTGGCTTTGCAACACAACAATTATTATTGAAGAAGACTTCCATGTCAAGGTCAAGTATGTAGAGAGCACTGGAAATAATAATAGCGAAGTTAGTGAAAGCAATTGACATGAACATCCTATTAGTTCATCAAACAAACAAAGTGACACAAAAATTAGGAGATTTGAAGAAGAGAAGGATTTTCTTTGGACGGCAAGAAAAAACAGTGAAACGTAATGAGACCGGAAGCTTAAATCAGGCGATGAGTATGGGCACAATTGTTGACTTGGATTCAGAAATTTATGTGGAGTTGCCCCGATCAGATGATTACACAAGACAACCCCAAAGCCCATCCTCAGTAACACAGACACCTACTTCCAGGGTTAGAATCAGGCACGCGATAGCAAAAGCTGTTTCCCCCGTGGAGATTTCTGATGATTTTCCAGTGCGAATTACAGAATCCGAGGACAATATCGAGGTCTTAGTAGAAGCCACACGATCATCAAGCCAAACCTCATCGCAATCTCTGTCGTATCATGATAAAACGAAGGGAAAAGAAGTAGCCACAATAGTTAAAGATCCAGATGATGTTTCTGTTTTTATTGTTCACCAATATTTCGACGGAGAGATAATAACAAGCAAACCTTCAGTTGTCGAAGATTCCTCTGACGCGGCAAGTTTAACAACCGGTACTTCATCAGGGCATCCTACAGATACAAGTCCGGATGGACAGTTCTCGTTGTTAAATGAACTCGAGAGTGGTTACATTCCGTTAGAAATAAAATCCGAAGACGATAATTCTCTCCTTGATGATGATAGCGATATATCTGCCATATCAATTGACAGAGAGTTGAAGTTTCAGGGTATGAAAGTAGATGAGCTAGTTTGCGATGCAGTTGTGGCCCCAGAAGATAAAAGGAAGAGAACATCGCTTGCAAAGCTAAGAATGATTCAAAACAAACATTCCGTCAGATGTGGTCGCAGAGTAAGAATTTGTGAGACAAAAGTGGCAGAAGATGATGATGACTCAACATTTGCCACTCTTGATGGAGTTGAATGGGACGACGAAATTGGAGCTGGATTTTGCTCTGGCGAGACAGTTTATGATTTGCTGGGAACACCAGAAGATTATCCACTTACAAGGCATTTGATATCTACATGTGATGGGCAGAATGAAGACGAAGTAGAATGATCTAGATCAGTCCTTGTCATTTGAAATTCTCAATATTTATTCCCTCTGCCATCAATTGTGTGCTGATATTACAACGGTGTCTCGTAGAGCCAACATACAAGTTCAAGTTAATAATTCAAAACCAATAGCCTAGATAACTAATAATGTTTTGTCTAGAAAATAGGATCAGCTCGGGTATGTTAGTCTTCGCTTTTCTTGTATTTGTTTCTCTTGGGCTTTAACTGGTCCTTTGGTCTCACAAATTCAGCAGAAAGATCACAATCCTGCACCTTCGCTGTAGCCACCTTTTCACCACGAGGAGCGCTCCTCAAATCAACTACATCAAAATAATATGTCTCCCCTCTGTAATGAAAAGGAATTGTAGTACCCAATGTCAATGCACTATAATGTTTTAATTCTGTCTCCAGCACTGCCTGATGGTTACCAATGTTCACAAAGGCACTTTTATGTGGACGCAACCTCACAGCGGATCCAGGAGGAGTTTTTGTCACAAGTTTAACATCTACTACATCTCTAGGTCTCAATCCTAGAGATTTCATCATCCAAGCTGGCAAGAAGGCATAGTTATCAGGAGAACGAAAGTCGAGTGCACCTCCAACAACTCTTGTGAGAGATGATGCAGATGAATGATGATGTTCGTCGTGGGGCAGTTCTACTCGAGGAGCAGTTACACCATCAATTCGTGATACTTCGAATAGCCATGGCACCTTGTAACAAAGTTGGATTGATACAAAAAGATTATATTATTAGAATACATGGATTTCAAAGTAGAGGTGTGTCTTTTTCACAAGCTCAAATTGCTGAAATGAAAACCAAATCATCGCGTTGCCATGTCGGACTAACCTCAGCCTTACTCCTTGTGATGGCCTCCCAGAAACATTTAGGCAAACTCATTTTATCCCCCGTCTCGATATGACCATGACTAAACACCCCCACTGGTGGATCAAACCGTTCATCCAGTGGCATAGCGATACATCTACGATAGCATACACTGTCAATAGAATTTGATGTGGCCACATATTCCGCATTATGATCTTCGACGCATTGTTCTTGGAGTGCTAGAGTTTGAGCCTCGGACCATTTGTTTTGGAGGAGGGAGATTATATCCGTGGAGGCGAACTTATGTTTTGATGGCGGTTGGTAGTGATAGTGGTAGGGGTTAGTGGTGGCTGGGGTATTTGCGTTTGTGGAACATATTGATATTGGAACGGTGCTCAACAGCAGCAGAAGAACTGCAATGATACTGCTTGATTGCGGATACATGGTTTTGCTCTGTGTTGATGATGTGTGAAGGAGTGGAGATCTGTGGAGATGTGGTGGTGGACTAAGACAAACAAAGAAGGAGTCAAATTTAGAGGTAAAGAACAGCAACAATACGGAAAGTACCTTTCATCATGATTTCGCTTCTTCTTTCTCTCTCACCACCAGGGTCTCACCGTCAAACTTCCAACTACACGTGGTGGCAAGTGGCAACAAAACCAATGCAGCAATCACAACATGTTTGTACACTCCTCACATTGGTGACGATCACCATCATCACCGCCCAAGCATTCGCTCTAGTTCAATCCCCAATAGCTTCACCTCTCAGCAGTCGAAGAAGAAATACACTCCTCTACGACGGGTCAATCGACGTATCCGATTTAGGCCTGACCCTCAAAGATCTCGAAGCACCCCTACCCCAAGAACTCTTCGCCATAACCACCAGTGGCACCGAATCTACCTCCCGTTTACCATCCGTCGATGATGATGGGTGTATTTGGGAAGAAAGCGTCGATACCATGGATGTTACGTTATCTATACCCGGACTGCGTGGACAACCTCCCGCGGCCTTGTCATTGGATATGACAAAGAATACAGCTACAATTACTGCATTTGGTATGGCTGTTTGGTCATGTATATTGAGGGGAGAATGCGATCCGACGACAGTATCCTTTAGTACCTCCGATGGGAATGATATGGTACCATTGATTGAAGTATCGGTGAAGAAGTCAAAGAGTGGTGAAAGATGGGGTGGGTTTATTGCTCAGATTGGTGAGGATAGCATTCTATGAAAATCAATTTTGAAAGATGTTTTTGATCTCTGGAGAATGGCACGAGAGAGAAGTGATGAGTCAATTGGAAAAGTGATTGCACAGAAACTATTGTCATTGGCTTTGTGATGAGTTAGACTCCTCACACAATCGCATGGTATCATTAAAAGAACCCTGTTCTCATAAAGTATCTGTTTGATTTCGCATGCATCCAACAAAACTGATAATCTAGTTTCTTTGAGAGTGCACTCAAAGAAGTTGTTGTAAATGTCCATAGGATTACATATATCTGAGAGGAGGAGAAAAATACATTATCTAATCTTCTCCAACCTACGCAAGTCGAAAGCTATATCATTAGTACCATAGCTATCATAGACAGATCAAGTTATTTCTTGTGAAGAAGCATTTCACTGATCATTGAACCCTAGAAAGACCTGAGACACAGGCATGCATTGGCATTATTGGCATTGTTCGGTATTGCGGGGTAATTCTAAGATCTTACCTGTAAAGACTGAAATCTATATCCTGAGTCAACGGGAAAATAGCGTAGTTTATCTACTACTTTTTCTAGGAGTGACACCATAAAGATTTGGACACAAAGGTAAAGTAGCCGCCAATCTCCGGAATTTATGGCCACTCCATCCTACAGATCATCAAATCAATCAATCAACAGAACGACAGGCACCGACCATCGACCGTCGATACCATCATTCAAATCAACATCAAATCCAAAAGAACCAACTGAGAAACTAAAGGATCTACAATCAAATCCACACGATATCATGGCAGGCTTTGGCTCACGCATCCGCAAACAATTCGAATCCTCCCGTCCAACCCCCTCCACCTCCCACTCCTCCGCCGCATCGGGTCCCAAAAACATTCGCAATCTAACCCGTCTCTCCACGATACCCGGCGGCAACAATTCCACATCGGGTCTGCTAGCGCCTCGATCGGCGCCCATTCCCCTCCAAACCCCCTCGTTGAGGAAAGAGAACGGGGGACAGGATGCATCTGTTAGGTTGACGGGGAAGGGATGGGGCGAGGTGGCCGATTCGGAGGACAAGACGGATAATAATAATAATAATATTGCCGCCGCTAATGCCGCGGCGGGAGAGGCACCGCCGAATCATCATGCCAACTCGCCACCGGATAAAAACGTGCCGTGGGCGATGCATCGTCCTCAACAGCAGCAGCAGCAGCAGCAGCAGCCTCCATCATCTTCCGAGGCGAAGCGATGGGGCGACGAGGAGGAGAGCGACGACGAGGACTTTCCCAAAATCGGCAGCGAAAATCACTCCAACGCTGCTGCTACCAACACGGAGAAACACGGTGGGGGGACCTTATCCGAACGATATCCCCCCCATCAAGATCGTAGACGAGACTATAATAGACCGTCGTACGATCATCGGCCGTACGATCGTCATTACGAGGGGAATAATAGCAGTAATGCTACTTCTCATTACCGTGGTTCTACTCATAATCATCGAGACGATCACGACGGATACGGTAGTAGTAATAGACCACCGTATAATAATAATAACGAACGCGATCGATTCGGGTATGATCGACGCGGATCGTACGAACGACGTTATGAGTATGATAATGTACGATCTTCGTCGAGGGAGTATGGCGAACGGCACTTGTACGATTCGTCCGGTAGGGGAGGAGGCGGTGGAGCTAATACTATCGGGGGTTCGTATAGAGATGTCGGTCAAGATAATGTCAGGTATACTAATAGTAGCAGGAGTATCCATGAACCGCGGGGAGTAAGCGGTGGGGGGATGGAACCACGCTCCATGAGTTACAGGGAGGGCGGCGGCGATCGTGAACGTGATCGGGGAGGTGGATACCGACCAGAGTTGGCGGATAGGAGGTACGAACAACCTCAACATCATCGTCATTCCTATGCCGGACGGCCTACGGAACGGTTCGAGGAGAGTAATGCCGGTGAGGGACGATGGGGCTTTGCCAAACGTTCGAGTCATTTCGAGAGTAGAGAGTATACTGCGAATAGGTATGATGATCAGGGAGGTGTTGCTGGAGGAAGAGGGGGAGAAAGAGGAGCGTATGACAGTACCAATAGCGCTAGATACGATCGCGAACGGGGGGGAGACGAAGTAGAACGAAGACGAATGGAAGACAGACCCTACAGGCAACCTTCGGGGGATACCTCGCCGCGTGAGAATGACACTGTTCGACGCAGTAATTCGGGTGGGTTGGCAGAGGCACGTCAACCTGGTGTTGTCCCACGCACGGCCGCGACTCCCTCTCCACGTCCCGAGGAGAATGTCACACCCATGGTTCTTTTGAGGAATGAAAAGTCGTCTGCTCCATCTGGGAATAACACCACATCGCAAACGAGTGGGGAGGTGTCAAATGAAAAGGACGTGGCATTGAGTAAATTAGAAAGACACGGTGGTAATGGCTTGAATACTACTACGGCTTGGGCACCTACTCCTCCTGTTGTGCCGGTGTCATTGGCAGACGGACAGTCTCAACAACAATTGCCTGTAGTTGACGAAAAGAGTGATGTGACTCATCCGGTGGAGATGAGACCTCCAGTGGGTCCGTTGCCGCCAACGCCTGAAAAGAGTCCCGAAGAGTTAGCAGCGGAACAGCAGCAGAAAATTCTGCAGCAAGTTGCGGAACGTAGGGCTGCTGCCACGAATAATGCCACCACTCGTCAACTTTGGACTGACCCCGACAAACCATCTAGATCAAAAACGGAGGATAAATCTGGAAAGAAGTCTATTGAACGAAAGCCATCGACGGATAGTCGCGATAAGCCGGAGAGGAAGGAACGACCCGAACGCAAAGAACGCCCTAACCCCTGCCGCATCGAAGGTCATAATCACGATTGGAAAGACTGTCCTCACAACACTCGATCAGATAATTACGATCCCGATGCAGAACGGGAAGACCGAGAGCGTTCCATGATTGACAAACCCAATCCCTGTAAAATCGAGGGACACGATCATGATTGGAGAGATTGCCCAAACAATCCCAAATCAGACAATTTCGAGAGGAATAACCCCTGTCGTATTGAAGGTCACGATCATGATTGGAATGATTGTCCGAGTAATCCCAAATCTGATAATTATGGCAAGTGGCCCAAAGCAGAACGTAGGCGAAGGGCCGAGATTCGTAAAGATCGAAAAGGGAAAAAGGATAAGAAAGAGAAAGAGCTGGATGATGAAGGGAAAGAGGGAATTGATGTTGATGTCATTGGTTCTGAGTCCGAAAAGCCTGACCGTAAAAAACGTATTCCAAAGGAGAGACGCGAGAGAAAGCCCAAGGAGAGAACTGAGAAGATTGAGTCAGAGGAGGATAGCGATGATGTTAAAAGGGACGCAGAGAAAAAAGAAGCACCAGCTACCAGTGAAGAGACAAAAGGTGCAACTGAAAAGACCTTCACACCTGCTCCTCCGCCTGCAGTTTCAGCATGGAAAAGCGGGCCACCCCCAACAGTCAAACAAGCAGTAATAAACCCAACACCACCAGCTACACCTTCTCGCAGTACAGCCCCGCCACTACCTGCCGTCGCTCAGACAATTGCTGCTGAATCTCCTGCTAGAAGCGTAGCTGCACCCCAGCCTAATCCACAATCAACAGCAGAACTGGCACAAAGACCTGTCTCAGCTCCAGCGCAAACTACTCAAGAATCAACTCAGGCTACTCCTCCTACACCATTTGTCAGCAATATTATCCCAAACCCTGGTCCAACAGCTTTGTTTCCTGGAAATAGTGCTCTATTTGGAGATTCTCAGACTTCCACTGCTGTATACGGTAGCTGGAACCCACCCCCAATGGTATTACCCAACACATTTGTCGACCCTTGGAAACCTAATCCCTTTGCACCTATTGGGTCAATATGGAGTGAAAGCAATGCGCCTGCGCCTGCCAACAGTTCAAAGCCGGAGGATGCTGGAGGAATGGGAGATCATCGTCCATTGTATGCAACTAATTCGGCAACTGCCCCTGTGACAGAGAAAAGTGAGGCAGCTGAGCCTCTAGCTACTAATCTTTCTCTCAATGCTGAGAAATCAGGTGAAACGGAGATTGGGGTCAGGAGTAATGATGATAATAACGCGGATGCCAATGGAGAAACAGATGGCAGCCGGCCACCTTACCAAGGCAAGAAAGGAGGACGAGGGGGCAGGAGTGGTCGTGGCGGTGGCCGATCTGGAAGGGGTGGCAGAGGTCGAGGTCGAGGTGGACGCGAGGGGCGCTCATCTCGCAATGACTTGTCAACTGAGCCTACTGATGTGGCCAAAACTGATGATTCAAATTATAACGGAAAGCCTTCATTGGGCGAAGACAAGAGAAGTGGCAGAGGCCGTGGTTCTGGTCGAGGAAGGTCATCAGGCGGCCGAGGAAAGTCTTTCAAAAAAGGCGATTCGAAAGATAAGACCAGTCCGAAAAACGAGAAAGCACCTGCCATTACGACTACTGAAGCAACAACCTAATATTTTGAGTTTATTTTGGTTGCCCTTTGACAACTTGATGAGCTTCGAGACGTGCAACCTAACAACAGCTACGCAGACGAACCGGCAAGACATAAACCATTGAATCTACAGGGCATGCATCCATACACACATTTTTTCAGGTCTTTGTTTATGCTATGAGAATAGTTCCATCTGCTAGAAGTAGAAATTACTATCGTGCACACGTTAAAGCTAGCTTAGCATATGAGTAGTAGATAACATCTCTAGTATTAGCAAACTTAGAACATCAACACAAAAAAATTTGCCTTGTTGTAAAGTGGTAGACTTCAGACCTACCACTTCTCAATTACATCTAACACAAATATGTATATGGACAGATCTGATTCCTGAATGCATACATATGAATTGTGAAGTCCTTACTTAAATCAATCACATCTACCTCATTCATTGTATTGAATCTATATCGGTATTGTTGGCCAGTTAGTTGTAGGAAATGATGTTGGATAACCAGTATCATCATTTAATCCTTCATTCCGCAGAGTCACAGCTTGAGGTGGATTTGTAGGTACAGCAACTTGAGGTGGGTTTGTAGATACAGCAGCTTGAGGTGGATTTGTAGGTACAGCTCCAGGCGGTGGAGTCCCTGCTGTGGTGGACTCGGTGCTTACTGTTGTGGAGAATACGGTGGGCAGTAAGCTGCCGGTCTGAGGAGGTAAACTTGAGGGTGCTGCTGCCGGCGCTGAGTCGAAAGGAGTGGGAGCATTGGTGCTTGATGATGTGGCGACGGGGGAATTTGATGCCACGCCAGGTTCAAATGTTGACGGAAAGACAGTTGGTGAGAGGGAAGACGTTGAAATTGGCGGTTCCGAGACATTTGACTCTACTGGCGGAGGAGTAAAAGTGGTGGGGCCACCAGTTGGAAATGGTGTCTCTGCTGACGTTGGATTAAATGTAGGAATAGACCCTTCAGAAGGTGAAGAACTTGGAGATTCACTTGTGGAGATTGAAGTTGGAGCTTCACTAGGGGCATACGAAGGTACATACGAAGGTACACTTGTAGCTGCTGTTGGAGTATCAGTTTCAGTGAAATTTGTTGGACTCGATGAGGGTGTGGAACTAGGCATGGATGAATTCGTAGGCAGAGGGGTGATAGTTGGGCCAACTGAAATAGAAGGATGATATGACATTGTGGGGTTGAAAGTTGGCGTTGCTGTCGTTGGATATGGTGTGGTTGTCGGCGATCCAGTCGGTTCTCCTGGAATGAATGTTTCATACACATAGACACTGCCAGCTGCATCACTGATTGTTTCGTTTTCAAGTTTTGAGCTTGCCACAAAGAAGTCATCAGAGACACCTACCCCGAAGCCAAATTCGTTGAACTCTTTGGGATCCAGCTGAGGCAAGAGTTTGTTCTGAAGAAGCCAATCTTCATCTTCACGCTTGTAGATATAAACAGATCCTGCCTCAATTCCTGCTTCATCGTCAAATGGAGAACTGATTATCAGCCAATCTTTGTGGACATCAACACTTCTTCCAAAATGGTCGTTGTCTTCTCCATCGCTTGGCGTCACTCTAGCCTGTTGATACCAAACCTCATTGGAATCCTTTGCAAACATGTAAACAGCCCCGTAATCAAGTCCACTCGTATCATCAGCAAATGCCCCTACAGCAATGGTGTGTTCCCACATAGCTACACTCCAGCCGAATTGATCATCGGGATTTCCACCGTCTGCTACAAATTTGCCTTCTACAGTCCATACTCCTTTGATCAGAATATAAACATACACACTGCCACTCTTTTCGCCATCCCAAACAGCACCAACTACTGCCTGACTGCCGTAGATGGCGACACTAAATCCAAAGTTGTCTCCCGCCTCTCCATCAGGAGCAATCAGTTTCTGTGTGAATACCCATTCATCGTCAATAAGAGTGAAAATGTATGCTGCTCCTGAGTTCTCTCCATTTTGGTCAGCCCCATTAGCTCCAATAATGGCAACATTTCTATCTATAGCAACACTAATTCCGAACCTCTCATTTTCTTTAGCATCAGGAGGTGTAAGCCTAGCAACTTCTTTCCATTCTCCAACTTCGGCTCGATCAAGTTCAGTTCGCATGTAAATATACGCAGCTCCAGTATCAATTCCAGCCTCATCATTTTTCTGTGCGCCAACAATGATAAAGTTATCGGATATAGCTACAGCTCTACCAAAGTCATCCGTCGGCTCTCCGTTACTTGGAGTTAGCTTGGCTTCTTCGAAAAGTGTTTTTGTCTCAGTGTCATACCTATAAACAAGAGCAGAACCAACACCGTTATCATCTTCTTGAACACCCACTACTATGGTTCTTCGATCAACTCCAACACTTGATCCGAAAAACGCTCCTTGATCAATGCTTTCATCAGGTAGAAGAATAGTATTCAGTTTGGGGAAGATGAATTCTCCCATGGTCGGCGAATAGCTTGGCGCATATGTCGCATTTGAGGGCGCAAATGATGGAATTTGAGAAATGGTACCATTCATTGTGGGAGCCACAGTTGGTACTTCCGTTCCTGCAATTAGGTAGGTGGGCGATTGAGTTGGGGAAGATGATTTCACAGTCAAATACGTAGGTGTGGCTGTTGGGGTCTCCGTTTCTTTCCCTACTCCTTCTGTTGGGGTTGCCGTTGGTGTGAAAGTAGGCAGACCTCCAGCTGTGGGGGGCGAGGTCGTAGTGCCTGGAGTTGGATCATATGTAGAAATTCCAGGGGTTGGTGAGAAAGTAGGTAGACCTCCAGCTGTGGGGGGCGAGGTTGTAATCCCAGGGCTTGGTTCGAGAGTACTTATACCAGGACTCGGTTCGAGAGTACTTGGCGATAGGGTGGTTCCAGCTGGTGTGGGAGAATAAGTTGGGAAAGGGTTGGTCGGTGAGTAGGTTGGAATGCCTTGCTCTGTTGGCTTCACAGTTGGCGAAGTTGTTGGCTTTTCAGTCGAGAAAGGCACTGGAGTAGGCGGAAAGAGTGGTTCAATTGGCGTAGGCTTCGGTGTGATGACAGGTGAAGGAGGTTGAATTGGCATACCACCAGCTGGCATGTAGCTCTCCTTGCCGCCACCCCATCCACCCCACCAACCGCCCCAGTCTGGCGGCTGAGTATGCCAACCTCCACTTGAGCCCCATGAACCTCCATTATTCCATCCATTATCCCAATCAGGTTCACCCCAATCGGGATTTTGCCACGATCCCCATGAGCCGCTCTGACTGCCTCCACCAGGCTTGCCAGATCCTCCCCATCCTGGTTTAGACCCACTATCAGGCTTGTTTGAACCTCCCCAACCACCATTAGGCTTGTCTGAGCCTCCCCAACCAGGCGTGCCGTCATCGTGCATATCACCCTCGTTAGGGTTCATTCCTCCACCCCAGCCATTATTTGGTGGAGGTTTCATCCCGCCATTGCCCATACCAGGTCCATTCATTCCAGGTATCCAATAGTCAGGAGGTTGCTTCCAATCATCACCCCACCAATCATCGGACGGCACAATCGGCGTAGTATAGTAGTCATCATCATCATAATAGTAATCATCCGTAACTACCTTGGTAGATTTGGATTTACTACCCTTACCACTCTTTATATTGGCCTTGCCACTCTTGGCGTATTCATACGCTTTGCCGCCTTTGGCATATCCCTTGGCACCCTTACCACTCTTACCACCATTGGAAGAAGAGCCACCCCCATTTGTCGAGTAGTTCACCATATTATTATCTGCCCAAGCATGCCAAGCCGACCAATCGGGCATAGCATTCCACCATGATGTAGAATGATCTGTGTCTCCTCCCATCCAATACGCTGTCGGTGATACTGTTGGCATGAAGGTAGGCTCATCAGTCTTCTTTTTAGCAGCCTTGGCTTGCTGTGAAGTGGAGCCCATCCATGATTCCGTTGGTGAATACGTTGTGGGTGTGTATGTAGTAAGTTGCTCAGTGGGGGCGGGTGTTTTCGACGTGTATCGATTGTCTTTATTCTTCTTGTGTCTTTTACCCCCAGATGTTGTGTCGGTTGTTCCAGATGTTGTGTCGATTGTTCCAACTTTCTTCTTCTTGGTCCGAATATCCGAAACTGATGCCTTGACGGGTTTAATTTCTGCAGTCGAAGGTTCGCCGTTTCGTTTGGCTCGTAATGATGCTGCATTCTGTCGCAGTGACGACGAAGGAGGTTTGGTTCTGCGTGCTTCGACTAGTGCGTTTACGATGAGGCATGACAGCAGCAGCGACGCACGTTGTGATGTACCCATCATGTTTGGCAACTACTTTGTGATGTCGTGGGAGACTACAACTTCTTGGTATTTGCAATGTGATTTTCAGTTTATGCGTTTGTGTCTATCAATTCAATCGTCAATCTATTTCCCGTTCAAAGGATTCATTGATACAGTTGCAATTCAATCAGGAATCAAAAACTGTTCTTGTAGCCAGCCTAAAGCAGTCTACCATTGCAACAAGCTTAGCCTCTCTACATCATATTTCAACTCCTGCCACATCAACTCTCAAACTCTCAGAGAGGTGCGCCGTGGAAAAATTGCCCTAGGTAGATAGTCTAAAAGAAGGTGATGTGATTGGTTGGTAAATTTAAATGTATTTTACATTCGTACATGAAGGTCGGTATAATTCAACGTTAGATCAACGTAGGAATCCACACCTGAGCCCGATGGGCAAATAAAGCAAAAAATAAGGGGTTAATTTCGGGGCCCGCCTAGAGATCCAGCCCGGAACCCCAGACCCGAACATTTTGGATCATCGAGGGGGGCGGCGCGCACCTCCTTTTTTCTTCTCGAGCCTTCGCCTTCATCAGCACAGCAAGAACCGAGATATTCGGAGGAAATAGAATTTTTCGGAGGAAATAATTTTCCC
>JALLPH010000198.1:0-28195 GCA_036939855.1 Cyclotella choctawhatcheeana
GGGCGCCAAACCCTTTGTGGTAGCGATGATAAACTAAACTAAACTAAACTAAACTAAACTACCTCTGGGTTTGAGCTGCCTAATGACTAACGACGCCCTTGAAAAATTCAGTAGCCAACAATGAGCTCATCATCCGCATCGTCTGGTCCGCAGCCAGCAGCCGATACGTTTCAAGTCGAAGAAATCGTCTCCTCTAAAACTATCCGTAGGGGCAGGGGCACACGAACGCTCTACCAGGTCCGGTGGTGAGTATCTAGAATCCATCTTAGGACAAATTGAGTGTCAGTTTTCGTTTATTATACTCATGAATATTTTTGCAAAATAATAACTTGCTTCACAGGAAGGGCTTCACTGCCGCAGATGATACCTGGGAGCCGCTTGAAAATGTTGCATTCACAGGACACGTGGATCGTTACGTGCGCAAGGAAAGAGCACTTAAATTCCAAAGCAGAAGTAGAGGACGCAACACCCCGGGAACTGCGTTGATTGAGTACGACGATGGGGAGAAGGAATGGGTTGATTTGACACAGGAAAAATTCCTGATGGACAGCGGCAGCAACCCTTCAGAAGACACAGATGAAGTCGAGGGGAGAGAGATAGATTGGACTCTAATCCACATCGGTGCCAATATTAAATTATTTTGGGAGTATGCAAATATCTACTTCCCCGCTGAGATATTGGACTGGGAGCCTCTGCATTCAACCGGTAAGAAAATAGAGAGAAGACCGTCTTTGATCGGTTCTACCAAATTTAGGGGCAAAACTATGTGTATTCCAAACCAGGAAAATGAGGACGAGAATAATACCAACAACGAAAATCCTCGCCCTTCTCTTAAGCTGGTGCCAGAGTGCGAGGTGGAAAGTACTGAAGAGACTGTGACAAAGGTTGTTTCCGATGAAATGTGTGGTGATAATATGTTGGATGATACTGACGTTTTATCCGTAGAGTCCAAGTCTTCCGTGGAGACCGAAGAGATAGAGATCATTTCCATTCAACCACCCAAATCTTCAGCGGCAGCAGCAGCTCCTACAAGGAAACATACTTGTTTCAAACCGCCAAGACAAGACTCGGTGGAGCCCGAAGAGATAGAGATCACTTCCGTCCAACCACCCCAATTTTTAGTGGCGGCGGCAGCAGCTCCTACAAAGAAAAATGCTTGCTTCAACACGCTGAAACAAGACAAGCCAGCACTTAGCAATGATACAGCGGCTCTTGCGACGAATATAGACGACTTCTTTCTCAATAGTGATGACGAGGAGGACGGTGAGTTATTTGCATTAAACATAAAACCTTCACTTTGGCGAATAATGATTTAACTCTTGCTTTTCCCTATACATCATAGATGTTGCTACAGAATTTCTCACTGAAGAGTCTAAGCTGCTTGATTTGATGTCTGATCAGCAAAATCAAGATTCCAGACCTCTCGATGTTTTGACCTCGGGTGATCAAACTCAAGTCCTCCACAAGAATCAGAACTCAAAACCACCCAAAAAGGCAACAGCCAAACCATCTACTCATCGTCATAGTACGAAAAACAGAAAACGCTCTGCCAAAATGTCAGCCTTCACTCATAAGAAGTCGACCAAAAAGAAAAAGCACGAAGCCGGAGAACAGCCATCGGAGAACTGCAAAGAGACATCAGGTTCTGCAGTGTATACAGTAGAATGCATTTCAGATTGTAGAGTAAACCGCCATGGCGTGGCTCTCTACCGAGTGCGTTGGTGAGTTAATTGACCGTAGTATTTTTATACTATATTATCTACTAACATCTGAGTAGGCTCGGATTCGGTCCCGCAGACGATACATGGGAGCCTATTGAAAACGTTGCACATACAGGCCATGTCGATAGGTATATTTGTCGCCAAAGAGCAAAAAGCATTAGTCCGACCACACCAGGAGCCGCCCTGATAGAGTACGGTGATGGGGAGCGTCAATTGGTTGATTTAAGGCAAGAGATATTCCGTCGTTCTCTCGGTGCCTTTGTTGACAGCACCAATGTCGAGTCAGAGAATGATTTCAGCATAGTACATGAAGGGGCTAAGATCGATTTGTTTTGGCCCCACACCGATTTGTTCTTCGCATGCACAGTCATATCATGGGCGCCTTTGCAGCTTAATGCTCGTCCTCGGGAAGACACCTCATCTCTTGAAGTATCCAAGCCGAAGACAAAAAAACACGAAGCGAATGGTAAATGCATGGCCTCTCAAGACAACCAAGAGGGAAAAAAGCCAATCGCACGCACAGTTGAGAAGCTTAACTCATTGCGCCGATGTTCTGAATCTGGCATTGAAGCCGCAAGTATACTTCAAAGCTTCACAATTAACAACAGATCATCTCGAGGTTTGGTATCTCCTGAGACGGCTAACAAACTTCCCATTTCATCTATCAATGTTGGATTGAAGATAGAAGTATATTGGCCTATGGATCTCACATGGTATGTATGTGTTGTAGAACGGAAATGCGATGACGGGAGGTTTCAATTACTGTATGATGATGGAGAAATTGAAATCGTTAGGATGGAAGATCAGATTTGGCGTCCACTGGCTGCTGCAGCAGCTATTTCGACAACAGAACCCCAAGACTCCCTATCATCTCAAGATGATGGAAAGAGGAAAACCGAAGCTGCACAAATCCTTCACAGTTTCCAAGAACAACACACCCACAGTATTGTTACAGACGACGATTTCTGTTGGCGTGAGTCCAAGGGTACTTCTGCTCTGGCTTCATCCGAAAATGAATGAACTATATATTGGCGCCAAGTTACTTAATTCAAATACTTACCCTCTAACAGTGGTTAAAGACGAATGGGCAAGTGATGCACATTGTTGGCATCCTCGTACCTCCAGGCTCATGTGCCAATGAATTTGCACAAATAAGATTGATATATGAATATAAACAAAATGTATGGTATTGATAATTAACGAGTCGTACTAAATTTAACTGTGTTAACTTCAAACTGCTTGATCATGCATAGCCAACCATTCAGAGCTCTTTAGCTCCATTGTCTTCACCTTCCCCCAAGCTTTCCAAATATTTCAAGACTTGCTTTGCAAAATACATCATTCCGATCAAATATATTGGGTTCTTAGCAATAAAGATCACCAAAGAACCAAACCAACCCCTTTCTGACCCGCTCGAAAAGACAGCTTGGTCAAGTGGCACTGCCTCTGCTGACTTCCATGACTCTACAAGAGCCTTCTTGGACTCATCTGATGTGGCTTGCATTACCAGTGTTCGGCCGTTGTCTGTGATGTAGTTTCCCTGGCCATCTAATATGATGAGGGATGGAATACCCTAAGCAAACCAAACAAGAATTTATTTGAATACCACGATGTGAGCAAATTGAAATTGATATCAGCAGAAAAAAATGACAAACACAGGGTTTGAGAGGCTCAGAAATTTAAGCATATTTAGCTCTCAGAAATTGAGGTCAAGAAAGAAGTTCTGTCGTCATTGCCTTACATCTCCCATAAACACCAACAAATACAGACGCACCTGAATTTTGAACTTGTCAGCCAACTGCCGCTGTCTATTGTTAGCATCAGCTCCAGAATAACCCGGAATGCTTGACAACCAAGGCATTTTGGCAAAGTATCCATTGAAAGATTCTTCATCTCTATCTGACGAAAGAAAAATTATCTCGAGATCATTCTTGTTGGCATTATTATAAAAGTCAATTAGAAGGGGTGTAAATGATTTACAGGGGGGACACCTTTGTTTTAGTACAAGGTTCATTGTAAAAGGTTAGACTAAGTGCACCGTGACGAGGAAGAAGATAACAAAGCTACAAACACACAACAGATTGAAGGATTTATGCTCACCAAGATGCAGAGAAATACAACGCGACCTGTATATAGTTATGTCGGAGATTGGAGGTATATCGGGTATAGTCAACGTAAGTGAATTGGATAGCGGCGATGGATTTCTGCAAACATACGTACAATTTTTTTCCCGGCGAGTGCAGATGCTGTTGGAACTCCTGTCTGAAAGTCGTGTTGTTAAGAACTAGATAACCGGGTGAACTCAAAAAGTATACAGTAATGCGCTTACAGTTTTAGCTTTGGTCAATATCTTGGGACCGAAAAGGGGCAGGCTCCAGTGCTCTTGTTTGGAGGCCATCATCGAAGGAAGTTTGTTGTTTGGGGTTGTTTGTTATCTGGTATTGACAGAAGAATGAGGATGAGGTTCTCTTCTCCTTCCCGCCATCAGCCATCACTCCTTCACTGCTTACCCGTTCACACTAAAGTATGAATGCCTTGTTAAACTATTGATGAAGATGACGGAAGTACAAGAGTAAGCAATCATATTGCAGAATAAAATTCCTACTACCGAAAGTCTAACCAGTCGGTTTTGACATCATTTAGATTTGCATCCGAGGCGACGGCTCTAAACAAGCGAGTTTCGATCCCGCACTCACCGCGCTGTATTACTCTGCCGTATATTATATTCTCCTACCTATCAGCAATCGCAGTATTCTATATCATCATATCTCCCGCACGCCAAGGCGTACTAACAGAGAATGCTGATCAAGTGCAGCTTTCGCAACTAAATAACTTTTACTTACCGGCATTGAATCAAAAGAATCTGTCAAAACCACAAAAGCATGAAGGGTTGCGATGGGGTATCATTGGATTAGGTAGAATAGCACATGATTTTACTTCTGTGTGAGTTTTTACTTGGAATATCAATATCATCCGAACTAGATATTATCAGAACAGATCAAAACTGATTGTATGTATATTATATCAAGTCTTATAGTCTCTGGATGCAACGTAACAGCAGTAGCATCTACCTCAACCTCCCGTGCCAAATCATTTGCGCATCGCTTCTCCATCCCTTCACATTACAATTCTTATCAAGAGCTAGCCTCCGATCCCAATGTAGATATAGTTTACATAGCAACGACCAATAATGACCACAAATCTTCCACGTTGTTGATGCTGCAGTATGGGAAGAATGTACTGGTGGAAAAGCCAACAGCAGTAACGTACGAGGATGCACAGATTATGTATGACGAAGCAAAAAGAAGGGGTTTGTTCCTGATGACGAATCATTGGACCAGATTCTTCCCTTTGATCAAGTACTTGAGGCAAACTTTTCTCACTCCCAATGATGAACTTGAAGGCACCACGAGAACATTGAAACGCTCCAAGCATTATAATCTTGGTAAAGTAATGTCTATGCATGGAGATTTCAGCTTTGCTACTCCATTGAGCCCCTCAGATAGATTTCTCAATCACACCCTTGGAGGAGGTGTAACTCTCGATGTTGGTTGTTATTTGATTGAATTAGCATTGCTGGCAGCTCATGATCATAACAAGTCCGCCAAATCAAAGCGAAGTAAAGATAAATCGATTCTTCCAGATGGAATTGAAGCAACAGGTCACGGTATCATGTACAATGGTATTGAATTTCCTGTCGACGTGGTAAGTCTAATTTCATCGTTTGTAGATACCAAATGTATCTCGTCAAAGTTTCCAGGGTTATCGGTAGCTATGGCAATAAACCTATTTTTAAACCCTCCTCCTCGTCAGGAATCATCCTTCTCCCTTCGTTGGGGAGGAGGTAATTACGGGGTTTGGGATGGCGAGTGCTCAAGTGACGGAGTGAGCAAATGCAAAGCCATCAGCATTGGTGGGAAAGATCTCAAGACTCTCCAACACAAACATACCTCTAATAATGCATTTTCGATGATTGCATCCTTCCAAGCATCTTTTCGTCGACCATCGCCATTTGAGGTGGAGTATGTGTTTCAGTATGGTCGTATACGCATTCATGGTCCAGGAAATTGCCCAAATGATATGACAATTTACGAATATGAGCCATACGGACAGTTAAAGAGTGAGACAAGGGTATCATATCCTCTCCCACCAATTAGGGACGAGCTGATGAAACGATTTGGTACCCCTTACTATCCTCGTCCAGAAGGATTTGCATATGTAATTGATTCTATTGAAGCTTGCATGGCGGATAAGGGAATACCCAGAGGCAATTTGACTAACAAGGCATGCTGCTTGGAAATGGAAGAAAATACTATTGAGGAGCAGCTTGAAACTGTTAAAGTTACTGAGAATGTACTGAAAAACATGGGTTATTTTCCTGAAGGCAAATAATTGACCTCGCTCCACGGATTATCTCATGTTGATTGCACAAATTCAAATGCAACATTAAGTGATGCACATGCATATTTTAAACCAATGAGAGAACCAGTTTAACAAACTGAAACCATCAATAAAGTTACTTATGCCACAAAAGAGACAAACACAATGAGATCCATCAAAGACTTCGCTTAGCAGCTCCGTATCCACCATAGCTTTTGCCTTCAACAGCGGAGTTTCCATTTCTTTTTATAACCTGTCGTCTAGGTGCAACCTTATTTCCACTCCTTCTCTTGGCCTCCGCCTCCTTTCGTCTTTTAATTTCAGCCATTCTCTTTCGATAACTCCCGTCTTTCGTGGCATCGTACTCTTCCCAAAACTGTCCCAACAAAAGAGAGAGAATTAAACTAAAGATGCCTATTATCAAAAGCGTAAGGCCCTGCCAGCTTACAGGACGGGCTTCTCTAATAGTAAACGTAGAACGACGACCCTTGGCATAAGCATTGATTTTTGATACCGATGCGCGTGCAAGACGTCGAGTTTTTTCGATGTTAAAATCACGCAGATGCAAGTGGTACTCTAGTGAATTGTCATCTTCCTTTCCACTGTGGATTGCAAATTGTGATAGCTTTGCAGCTAGAGAGTTGGGATCATTCATCATGGCATGATGGCGGCGTTGCATTTGACGTGCCATTTTCATTGATGGAGATTCATCTTCTTCCCTGCCGTTACTGCCAGTCTCATCTAAGTCCGGGGTAGTATCACGCAGCACTATAATGTACGAATGGTAATTCCCATTGTCATCAGGACCCCACATTTTAGAATTGAATTTCTTCTTTTTCTTCTTCTTCTTTTGTTTCTTCCATTGCTTATTGGGTCTCTTTTTACCATCATTGTCCATTTCCTCCTCTTCTTTACTGTCGTATGTTGGAGAGGAGAGACCGAAATTCTCTACTACTTGATCTGCGGTGGGATCCCAGAGTACATTATCACTTCGCACCAGTTGATCCCTCGTGAATTCTATACGAACTTTCCGTTTCGACGAGGAAATATTGCTGTTGTTCCGCGGTGTGAATGTTTTGGGTTTATTTATTTGAAGGATACAACCATCTTTTTTGCAATCGAGATTCATAGACGCTGTGTGTGACACGATTAATGAGTACAAGATGAGATACAATTCAATATTCCCTACCCTTACAAACGATAACAACAGTGCACTCCAAAACCATGGACCCCATTAACCCATTACATCTTATGTTGTCCTAATCGCACAGTTTTGTCAAACTCACCACTATTTCTACTGATCAACCCCCAACCACACCAAACAAACAAAACGCTAACTCCCAACCAAACATAACTGTACTTTGTAATTCCCGAGGCAGATTTGAAGGCTTTTACTAGCGGTGCATCCATTTTTATGGACTTTCCGCTACCGTCAGGGATGCCGCCGTTATTATAAGTCCCAAAGTTAGAACTCACACTGAAGCCATTATTTCCACCACCTGTTGAAGGTAAAGTGGTGGGTAGTTCGTCTCTGCGACGTCGTAACATGGTGTTGTCTATTCGTCTGTTGTCTTTCGTCTTTGATCGAAAGTGTGAGCTGCGCGGTGTCTATGTAATACCGCGGTGCACAATAGGAGGAAAATTCATACCACTGCGTCTTCGCGTTGCTTGCTGTTACAAAATTTGGTTTATGCCCTTGCAAGTTTTTCTGTAAAAAATCGTTGAAGAAAGGGAAAATTGAAATTGACAATTCCTCACCATCCCCTCCCAATCCACCGCCCCATACAGTGGTATAACAATAACGAAACGTTCCTCCATGATTAAGTCCATCAAAAAATTTCATCCCTTCCCCCAATTCAAAAGACTAACTCTTATCCTCACCAACTAAACCGCAATCCAACAACACGGTTACTTTCCTGCATCCATCTACACTAATAGCATCACGTGTCTTCGCAGTAGAAAATTCGAATCATAACCGTCCCCTCCCCCTCCTATATAGGAACTGATGTTCCTCTCCCTTTTACACCACCAACGTCAATGACAGATCGTAGGTGCTTACAACGCGCCTTGGAGGTGGAGGTATCCATCACCTTTATCTCGAATCTCCCCGCCTTCAGGAGAATCCCCTCCGGCACATGCACTATCCTGCGCACTTGGTACCTTCTCAGGCACCCCCATACTAGTGATTTCACTACCTCCTGGGGCCCGAGCCGCCATCACCACCCCCTCGACTGCTTTGTTCAGCTTCATACTCATCAGACAATAGGTCGTTCCGTTGCTGTTTTTGAATTGAATAGGTGATACTCCGTTAAGTGTTTCTCAATTTTTTTGTTTTTTATGAAGACAAAAAGAAATGACGAAAAATGAAGAATGAAAAATGAAAACTCCGCCTCCCCTCTGACACCCCTTCGCGCCAAATCTAATATCTTGTGTACAGAGCTCTTACCTCTGCGCACAAGAAATCTTCTTCCTCCTCCCCAACAAGATTCCAAAGACCACCTTGAAAAAAAGACTGAAAAAACTACTCTGTTTCTACATATATTAATTTCTTTAAAATGGGTTTAGCGATGATTAAACTAAACTAAACTATAAGAGCAACAACAACCACAACCCTTCACAACACATTTTTCTGAATTTCTTTTCTTCCCCCTAAGCAGTGGTAACTGATAATTGATACTATAATCTACTTTAGCACTTGGTCTTTAGGGAATTGGCTTCATAGGAAAAGTGGTTTTCAGATCAAAGGCGCTGAAAAAGCGGCATTGTTAGCATATGAGTGTAGCTAATGCTAATGAGAAGGGGACTGCCGTGGAATACACTGAAATGCTATAGGTTATATTGTATTTGTATAGCTTAAATATACCGGTTTGTTAGAGTGGACCTGAACCACTTTCGTCACATGACTCGGATTTCGGCATGAATCCCCGGGCTTTTACTACTAGTGTACTAACAAAATATCAAATAGTTTTATCTCAGTCAATATTAGGAATTTGTCTTTCTCTTTGTTATATATCGTTCAGGTGTGGCACGGGCAAAAATAAGAGTTCAACTATTATGACCCTCGTTGAACGTGATAGGGCTCAGCAAATACTACATTTAAGCTATTACACCCCATACATCAAATAATCCTCATAAAATTCTCTACAATCTAGATGCATGAAACGAATTCTGAATGCCAATAACAATTGCAGTAGCACTACCATAACGTCCGGGGTGCCTAAAATAAGTCAACTATTACTTTTGCACGTTCCGGCCACCCCCCATTATCAACAGAGGAATAGTAGATTTTCTTTATGTCCAACCATTTTTTTTCGGTCGACGGGCGACGTTGTTCCTCGCCTGTACGTTTGCGCCAATTAGGGAGATCATCGCTGAACAGAAGCCCAATTCTAGCAAAGATCGATGTAGGAATAGTACAAATGACCCACTCCGACTATAGTGACAACAATAGTTGAACTATTGAATTTTGCGCCACACCTGAGCGATACATTTCAGACGTTCTAAGTTTTGGAGAAGTCTTATCTTGTGGTTTCTTGACCATCTTATTACTACAAATTGCAGTTCAAATTTCCTGCAAAAACAGAGACGATTCTCGCTTCTCAGGCGACAAAACCTGAAAAATTAGCCAGAATAAAAACCTTTGTCTCTTTCTCGAAAAGAAATCAGCATTGCAAATGAGATGCAATTTGTAGTATATCATCAGTAGAGTAATCTATCACTATCATCCAGTGATCGCATCGTCGTAACCACTCATCTCGATTTTCTTTGATTTCCAGTATACGATTTGTCTTCTTTTCCGTATCCTTTTCAATTACTTTACTCTTTTTGCCATGCAGTATTTCACTTAGACATGCCCATTGAGCCCCGAAAATATCCCAGATTGAGATGGCTCTCTGGAAGCAAACATTTTGTTCCAAGGCCTCTCTCTGGTGTACCTTTTTGCCTTTACTATCTGGTGGGGCAGGTATCCACATTTCATTTAGTGCTTTTGTCCATTCTTTGTGAAGGAATCCATTCATTTTCATGAATGAATGCCTCCTCGCCTAGCTGTAATTGTTGTTCTTTTACCGCCTGCATATGTCCCTGCACCGGACTGTGCGTTGTATCAGGATTTTCTATCTGTGTTGCAAGTTGCAAGACAGATTTGCTCTACAAATTAGTTGTAAACTCTTGATGGGATCCCCTGTTGAAGAAGTTTTGATTTAGCAGTCGCAAGCGAAGCTTTCAGTGTGTGTTTCATAGTTTCCTGGACATGTGTATAAGTGGTGTTGTGTTTCTAACTGCCACAGTACGAGAACATTCCAATTTGGCCTATCTTTTTCTTCTGAGACCCTATATCAAGCCATCCATACATCATTTTTGATATTCGAATCAACTCATGCAATTTTAATCACTGTTTTGCTCGTCCTATTACTCGCCAGTTTATCTCGTTCACTGTCTCTTCAGTACGACAGGGATAACTCTGGACATTTTGGAGCTTCCGCTGAAAATTTACAACATTGAAGCAACCATAGCTCATGAAGTAGATTGGCTTTTACAAAGCCGTCCGCTTTTAGCCCATCTGCCACGGCCTGACTATCGCCACCGCCTTCAGTATGCACAAACAATTGAATTTTGTTTGGAAGGGATTGGATGCGGAAGCGGGAAGTGCAGAACACAACAATTAACCAGCCCGAGCGTAAGTGGATGACACAACAATCAACAGTGAAGCAAATTGCAATTGAAATTGTTGTTTGAAATATGATAACTAAATTATAATGGCTAGAAACTAATAATCATAGCCATAACACGTAGCGACCAAAATAAATTAACATAAATGCGTTCTAAAGAAGATTATTCTCTACATTATGTTTTGTTCTTATGCCTGGTATTATGTTGGTTGATTGTTGTTTGTCTCCTCCATTATCAATAATATGAAACTGTTGCCCGAAATAACCACACTCGCCACGCTAAAGGCATTTTTGTCTCGACCTCCAACAAATCTTTAATTTCTTCAATGGCATACCCCACAAATTCTTCTTCTCCCCATGACAATACGTAACACTACAACGTTGCCTTGGGTGACAAATTTGCATTGTTTGTTAATGATGCGCAATTCCACTCATTTCTGCGGTACATGTCCCTCTGGAATTGTCACTGAAATTACCAAATATATGAATAGCTGGTAGCAGCATCATAATAGTCTCTTAGAAAGCCTATATATAAACCATATAGCAACTTTACCCTTAAATGGGTAAAACAGATTACCCTGAGGGGGTCAAGGTAAGGGCAGGGTAAAACCTTACCCTCAACTTTACCGGGTAAAGGTAAAAATTGTACCCTTACCCTGCTCCAAACGGGTAACGGGTAACGGGTAAAATGAAACTAAGACTTAAGGACAGACCACAAGAGAGCGAACTTTGAGCGGACTTTGGACACGATTGAATTTTTGGGCCAAATTAGTGGGTGACTCGGTTCTTCCAGGCCATGTCCACATACCTAGAGAATTTTCACCCAAGTATCATACCCTAGCACCCCGGGTATCCGACCTCCTCTACTTCAACTGGGGTAGGTGGTCCATACCTACAAACGCGTAGGACACTGTCATCGTACGCGTACCGAGTACAGCACCCAGCACCCCCAACCCCAACCCTCACGCCATGCTAACCAGTTTGTATCTACTGTTATTATGGCGGCCACAAATATCTAGCTCATTACAATAATAATCTAAATATGATTATGATGTGCAAATCGCTGGATTCACTAAACAAATCATTAAGAAATAACTAATACACAAAGAGTAAATATTTATTAATAAATTAATAATAACGTGTTGTTTAATATATGTTTATTGTGTAATTCTTCGTCTCTAATATTCGAATGGTGAAGACCCAGTCGATTTATTGTAATATTGTTCCGCCCGTTCCCCTTCCTCCATTGGCAATCTGATTGTTAATTAATTATGCGTCATTTGAAGAACATAATATTATTGTCGCCAGGTCTTTCTGCATCTTGCACACTGAAATCCCGCCTGAGCCCATTAATAAGTCCATTGAAAATACTCCTATTCAGATGGTGTCCTTCATACAGAGGATGAGATAGTTGAGACAATGACAATAAGAGACAAAAGAGATCACGCAACACTCACACATATTTCATATCACTTCAGGTGCTCTACCCACAAGGTTCGCCAGGTTTTTCGCCCCGCTACGCATTGCTACTGTATCATCAGCGTCAAGGGGGCGAGCCCGGAGAAGTGCAGCAGCATGGATATTGTCGGCCATGTTTGGACCTTCTGAAATTGGCCGGGGGGTAGGATGTTTGGGTCCAATGTAAAAAGACTTGCCCACGCTCGACTCCGACCTGGGCAACCATACCCTGGTGTCCTAGTGCTCATAACCCGTTAGGGGGTGCTAGGGTACGATACTTGGGTGTAAATTCTCGAGGTATGGTATGGACAAGGGGTCAAAGGCTTTTTTCGATGTGTGGAACCCCAACTTGCTTAGTGGCCCGCGCCCCATTTTGATACCGGCCTCTATGTGAGAAATTGCCAGTGTGGGTGTTCGGAGGATTTCCAATAAAAATGAGGGCCGTACCATTCTGTTCTTTAAGATTCACTCTTACTATCTACGTATAAAAATATTTTAAATAAGCCGATTGACCGTTCAACCGTCAGTTAAGTTGCGGATTATCTACGTTTATTTTTAAATCTAACTTTTGGCTGTTTCAGTAATCCAAATCGAGCTCTAAATCAATGTAGGAATCAATACAAATTACGTAGACGGATCCGACTAAAACTGAAACAGCCTGGAGTGGGCCTAAAAGAACAGAATGGTACGTTCTTCCGTGGTACGTTCTTCACGGCACAGCCCTGTGGGTAAGTAGTTGCCGCCGAGATATTATAGTCATTGCGTGCTCTGAAAAGGCACACTGCCTCCAGATGCGTTCGGCATTCGATCGGGGGGATGCGATGGAGAGAAGATGATGAGTGATGAGTGATGAGTGGTGCCACAACTAAGCATTCAACAGAAACAAAAAAGCGCCACAAGGGGTTGCAAGGAGAAATAGAAAGAATAAAAAGTAGAGAGGAAAGGTGTCAATGACCGGCAACACGCGTGTTGTAATGCCTTCTCCTTTTTCCAAAAGATTCTAAGAAGATCGTTGAGGTTTCGCGATGTTCAGTCATCGACTTTCACTAATGTCTTCCTTTGTTCATGATTCGGAAGCAAGAAGTGCCAATGACCCCCATTCACGTTTCGTATGCCGTCTCCTTCTTCCAAAAGAGTCTTAGAACATCTTTTAAGGTTTCACGATCTCCCGAATAATGCTTAGAATAGATTGGAATGCAAGAAGAATGTATTGGTCGTGAAACTTCTTGCTTTGTCGATGTCGTCGTTGCAAGATCTTGCATCGTGTACATTTGCATTCGAGGATGGAGAGGGTTTTGATATACATAGCAGAGGTCATTGTGGCTTTTGCAGGTGAGCATTTTCGATGTCAAATGTACTCTGAAACAAGGATCATCCTACTACTGTTCAATCATTCGAACGATATCATAATTCAATAACTCGATTGATACAAACAGCATAGCAACACAACCATATCATCACCTTGCACTTTCTCCTTCCATCCTATTTTTGCTCCTTCTCGTCATCTCAAAATATCATCAACTTTACATCCAAACGAATCGCTCATACATCATGAATCTTATCAAGTTTTTCTTTGCACCCATGAGCACCCTCTTCGTCCTCGCTGCGGCTTCCTCTGACAATGGCCGCCCCTACGAACCCGTTGATATTCTGAAATTGGGCAATGAAGTGGTTCCGGAGATTCATTCGGAACTATGTACCAAGTGTCAGGTCATGTACAGATCAGAATGATTTTCCCCTAACGGAGGCTTTCATAGCTAATAATATCGGTTGCGGATCATGCAACGCCCATTATTTTGCCTGCACGAATTTAGGAGCGTATGTTACAATTGGTGAAAACTCATGTAACGGATATGAGAGTTGTAAGGAAGCAGGAGGTGAGTCGAATCTGAACAACTGCTTAACTATGGATTATGGATAAGGTATGATAAATAATTCTGTTATCTGAAACTAACTCTCCTCTTACACCTCTCTTATTTTGTGTAGGTAACATTGGTGATAACTCGTGTAACGGAGATTCGAATTGTTTAAAAAATCAAGGTGAGTTGAATCTAAACAAGAGCATAAACTTTGGATGAGACATGATGAATAATGCTGACAACTGATAATGACTCTTCTCTAACACCTCTCTTATTTTATGTAGGTAACATTGGTTCCAGTTCATGTAACGGAGACTATAATTGTGAGGAAGTAAAAGGTGAAAAATCTAAACAAGCCCACACCAACATTGGATAAAATATGATGAAAAATGTTGTCATCTGAAACTAACTCTCCTTTTCCACCCTCCTTGTTATGTAGTCTCTGTGGGCGACCACAGTTGGTAAGTTACTGTACCATCTCCATACAATGAAATTGTTATTATCTACCAATAATGATGTACCATATTACTGACCTAAACCTTTCACTATTAACAAAAACTTAGCAACGGTTATTACAATTGTATGGATTTGACTTCTGGTGACAAGATCGGAAATGATGAATGGTGAGCATAGATCGTTTTGTTCCCTTGATCTTTTATGTTTAATACTTGTAATTATTATTGACCTATCCCTCATATTGGTTTGAACACAATGGACAGTAACGGTAGTGAGGAGTGCAGATATGAATACACTGCACCTGATGCTGGAGCCCCTGATACTGCACCTGATGATGATACTGCACCTGATGCTGATACTGCACCTGATGCTGATACTGCACCTGATGCTGATTGTGAAGAATGCATTCAAGAAAGGATGTTCAGTGGGAGAAAGCCTATGGATGTGATACCGCAGATGGTATTTTTGCGAACAACGGGTCCTCTGCAGCAAAAAGTATCCGTGGATAACTTCAAGGGTGGAGATTCTTATAGGAATGTATAGTAGGCTTTTTATGTTAGTCTTTAAAAGAGCAAGCGTAGCTGGGGGGAGATTAAGTTACGCATGTAGATAATGCGAAACACTAGGAGTTGAAATGTAATTGAGAAACATTTGTAGAATCGTATTTTAGAAATAAAAATTATAAGAGATGACTTGTACTGTGTACATTATCTATTGTGACATTTATAGTTTTTGTTATGTTTCATTGGTACCTTAATAGTTGGCAAAGACTGCCGTGCAACTTTCTTTTATCTAGCCTCTACATCTTGGGCTCTTGTTAAAACAATCTCATGTGATACAGCATTATTAAATCGATAAAGATTGGTGATAAATTATTCCACTCTAATGCACACGCAATGTCTTAATCCTCCCCAAATACCATATATTTTTCTCAAATATCAAATATACTCAACCAAACAAATACCAAAGCGTAAACAAAATACATCCCGCCACAACACCGCTAACAACCTTATCATCCCTCTGTCTCTTTTGTCGAATCTTATCAATCAAGGTATTCACCCCCGGGATATTACTCGCAATCGATGCCATGGTACCGGTAATCCCACGTAAACTCGCACCCTGACTCCGTAGTTCGGTCCTAACGCTCGCGGCTTGATTTAAAACGGACGATGCCGATTTCATGGAATTATCAATGGCATTTCGTTCGCGTAGCAATTGTTCCTTATTCGAATTATTATTGGATCCGCGGAATAATTCCATGGCCTCACGATGACGTTCTTGTTAAAGTCGGCGCCGCAGTCGAATAGTATTTCGCGATATCGTTTGACGAGGAGAGAGTGTTGAGATCGTCCGGTTCGTTCGGCGGCCGGTGCCATTTCGTAATGATTGGTACAAATGTACAAACACGCTCTCAGCACTTGGCCCATTAGAACCCCTTTCTTCCGTGGTACGTTCTTCACGGCACAACCCAGTGGGTAAGGAGTTGCGGCTTGTCAAAAAACACCTTCACAGCTACATAGCTCGGCTACGCCTCCAGCACAAAAAGCGCTAGAACATACTTCCTCCCATAGTCACTCAAGTTTATGTGTCGTGGAAACTGCAACAACGTAAACATCGCCTCCACCTTTTATGTAGGAACAATGATGCACAGCATTGTACATCATGATTGGTACAAATGTACAAATATGCTCTCAGCCTTTGGCCCATTAACCCCTCCACCTTCGCTGTTGGCCGTCATGAGATACGAGATGTGCATTTTGTTTTTCGTGTCGATTGATGATGTATGAAATTCTTGTCATCATTGTCGATAAGTTATGTTGAGAACCAACGTCCAACGACAAAGCGTAAAAAATGATGTACATTCTTCCGTGGTACGTTCTTCACGGCACAACCCAGTGGGTACCATAAGGAGTTGCGGCCGAGATAGTCAGCACAAGTCAGCAAGAAGTGTCAATGACCTGCATTCACCTGTCGTATCTATACCGTCTCCTTTCCAAAAGAATCTTAGAACATCTTTTAAGGTTTCACGATCTCCCAAATAATAATTGGAATAGATTGGAATGCAAGAAGAATGTATTAGTCGTGAAACTTCTTGCTTCGTCGATGTCGTCGACCCAAGAGTGGAAGCTGTAGATATGGTACCACATATTATTCTGTAGTACCATAAGATGCGGTCGCTCGTCGCCACCAATTGCAACTTCCAACACACTTCCGTCATCATTATGTCGTTAATCATTACGTCGTTAATCATTATGTCGTTAATCATTACGTCGTTAATCATTATGTCGTTAATCATTATGTCGTTAATCATTGCCAAACAACTAATTGGACCTAACAATCTCACAATTCCATCGACCGTACAAATAACACACAACATTACATCACCTCACAGTTTCTCCTTTCATTGGTTGTTCATTCTCCTTCTTGCCAGTCATCATGAACACTAAAATTTTCTTCGCCGTGGCTTTCAACGCAGTCTTAATTCTCGCTGCGGCTTCCTCTGACAATGGCCGCCCCTACGAACCCGTCGATATTCTTCAATCGGGCAATGAAGTGGTTCCGGGGATTCGTTCGGAACTAGAGTGTGCCCAGTGTCGGGGGGAGGAAGCATGTACAGATCGGAATGGTGATCGCCTATCCGACGATTTCATAGCTAATAATATTGGTTGCGGATCATGCAACGCCCCTGATGCCTGTAGGGATTTAGGAGCGGATGCTACAATTGGCGAAAATTCGTGTAACGGAGATGGTAGTTGTTATCAAGCACAAGGTGAGTCAATTCTAAACAAGTGCATAAACTTTGGATAAGATAAGATGAACAATGCTGACATCTAAAACTAACTCTCCTCTTACACCTCTCTAATTTTATGTAGGAAACATTGGTACCGGCTCGTGCAACTATGACCGTGCCTGTAAGTTTTTAGGAGCGGATGCTACAATTGGCGAAAACTCATGTAACGGAGATGGTAGTTGTACCGGAGCAGAAGGTAAGTTTAATCTGAACAAGCGCATAAACTTTGGATGAGATATGATGAACAATGCTGACATCTGAAACTAACTCTCCTCTTACACCTCTCTTATTTTGTGTAGGTAACATTGGTAGCAATGCATGTAACTACGGGGAATTTACTTGTAATGACACGCATGGTGAGTTGAATCTAAACAAGAGCATAAACTTTGGATAAGATATGATGAACAATGCTGATATCTGAAACTAACTCTCATCTAACACCCCTCTCATTTTATGCAGGAAACATTGGTTCCCACTCATGTAACGGAGATGAAGGAGATAAATTTACTTGCGCTGATGCAGAAGGTGAGTTGAATCTTATGATGAACAATGTCAACATTTTGAAAACTAATCTTCCTCTTAAACCTTTCTTGTGTTTGTGTAGGTGACATTGCTGATAAGTCTTGTTACGGGCATCTAAGTTGTATGTTTGCAACAGGTGAGCGGCATCTAAACAAGCGCATTAACAATATCAACAATGTTGACATATCAAACTGAATCTTCTCTTACAACTCAATTATTTTGTGTAGGTAACATTGGTAATAATTCGTGTAACGGATCTTCTGCGTGCCGTACTGCCGAAGGTGAGTTGAATCTAAACAAGCTCATTAATGCTGACATCTGAATATTCTCCTCTTACACCTCTCTTGTTTCGTAAGCCTCTATCGGCAACGGTAGTTGGTGAGTTCCTTTCTGTTTTCACTAAAAATACCAAACATTTTGGTATCGAAAGAATGATTTTTTACTAACCTTAACCTTGCACAAATCGCAATAACTTAGCAATGGTTATTATAATTGTAAAAATTTGAAGGGCGAGGCTTTACCAGACGGAGAATGGTGAGCATAAATCTCTTAATTCCTTGGTTCTTTCATACTTTTAGTTGTCATTGACATATCCCTCATACCGGTTTCAACAATCGGCAGCAACGGTTTTGGAGAGTGCCAGACAAGGGGGCCTGCCACTGTTCCTGCGCCTACACCTGATGGTAATTGCGAGAGCTATGTGGAGAGCTACGTTCCTACTGGTGCTCCCACTGCCATTAAGCAGGCATTCAAGAAAGGATGTTCAGTAGGAGAAAGCTGTCCTCCCACAAACAAAAGGTTTGAGAACATCGGGTCCTCTGCAGCAAAAAGTATCCGTGGATAACCTCAAGGGTGGAGATTCTTATAGAAATGTATCGTAGGCTTTTTATGTTAGTCTTTAAAAGAACAAGCGTAGCTTAGGGGAGATTAAGTTACGCATGTATGCATGTAGATAATGCGAAACACTAGGAGTTGAAATGTATTTGAGAAACATTTGTGGAAGTGTATTTAGAAAAAAAATTGTAAGAGATGACTACTTGTACTGTGTACATTATCTATTGTGACATTCATACCATTCTTTGTTATGTTTCATTGGTAATTTAATAGTTGGCAAAGACTGCCATGCATCTTGCTTTTATCTAGCCCCTAGCCCCTACATCTTGGGCTCTTGCTATAACTGTCTCATGCGATACAGCATTATTACATCAATAAAGAATGTTGATAAATTATTCCACTCTAATGCACACGCAACGTCTTTATCCTTTATCGTCCCCAAATACCATATATTTTTCTCAAATATCAAATATACTCAACCAAACAAATACCAAAGCGTAAACAAAATACATCCCGCCACAACACCGCTAACAACCTTATCATCCCTCTGTCTCTTTTGTCGAATCTTATCAATCAAGGTATTCACCCCCGGGATATTACTCGCAATCGATGCCATGGTACCGGTAATCCCACGTAAACTCGCACCCTGACTCCGTAGTTCGGTCCTAACGCTCGCGGCTTGATTTAAAACGGACGATGCCGATTTCATGGAATTATCAATGGCATTTCGTTCGCGTAGCAATTGTTCCATGGCGGGGTCGGATCCGTCCTTTTTATTTGAATTAGTATTGGATCCGCGGAATAATTCCATGGCCTCACGACGACGTTGGACCGATGCCAATGTCTTGTTAAAGTCGGCACCGCAGTCGAAGAGTATTTCGCGATATCGTTTGACGAGGAGAGAGTGTTGAGATCTTCCGGTACGTTCGGCGGCCGGTGCCATTTTGGTATTGATTAATTCAGTCATGGTGGACATGGTACGATGAATGTCTTTGGATAGTGTTGCCTCTTCTTCTTCCATGGATTTGGTTGTGGTGTTATTATTGTTGTTGTTGCTATTGTTGTTGTAGATGCCAGCTTCTGCCGAGTCGAGGTGGAGGGACGAGGAGCGATGGCTATCATGTTCATTGGGGTTTGTAGTGTTGGTATTGTTGTTTAGTCGTTGAGCTAGCTGTTGGGTGGTGGTGATGTTCATTGTTTTTTAATGTGACGGTTGATTAGGTATGTATGGTTGAGACATGATCAGTATCAGATAACAATCAAATAAATGAATCGAACCAAACAACATAAAAATTCATGCAGCAATATATTATTTCATCCTTGAATTGAACACTTTGTCAAGTCTCCTTGAATTGAATATTATTTTGTCAAATCGGTATTCATATAGTCTTGTGCACCATCATGTCGAAACCCCACAATTCACAAATAACCCACTTTGACGGCGTTTAATTCTCAATGTCAAACAGTTTGATACATGATCAGTTTTTTTGTCCTTCGCGTGTTTTGAATAAATGAAAATCCGGCACTAATCCCCCTCCATGAATAGTTTCATTTTTTGTAATTCATGCCTCCTTGTTTATGTAACGGTTTTTCAAATGCCCCCTCCCCCCTCCTGTACAAATGACGAAGTGCGGGATTTATCACACACTACACAAATTGTTCTTTTCCGTATTTCGTAAGCAACAATAAAAATACAGTCCATCCCTCTCTATTCTTCAACAGGCAGGCTGCCCTCTCCGTTTGGCAACGGCAGCGTCATCACATAAAAAAGGAATGGGCCTTCTCCTTATTAAAATATGAATAAATCATCTCGGACAATTTTCAACAAAACCAATCAAATATCAAACCATAATAAAAAGGTCATCTAATTCAAACCAAAATCTAATATATCTAACGTGCAGGTACTAACCTGACCGTAACGTGCCACACGATCCTCCAACAAACGTTCCAATCGCGTGGCCTCCCTTCGCAGCGTGTCGAATTCTCGTGTGGCCTGTTCGGGCGATAGGCCGTAGTAGTTGGCTGATACTGCATTGCCGCTAGTATTATTGTTATTATTACTGGCAGTATTATTGCTGTTAGTGTTGGCGGTGTGATTCATGGCGGAGGGGGGGACGGACGACCCGATGCGACGTTGGCGTAGTGGCGCTGAAATGATGAATTGATATTGATATTGATATTGATGCGGTGGTGATGATGGGGAGATTAGCTGTTGCTGTCGTTGCTGTCGCTGCCTTTGGTTTCGATTGGACTGATTGTTTATTATATGTGTAGGGTCTTATGATGAGCCGTTGTCTTTGTTCGTTGGCACTTAAGTAGCACTGGGCACTGGGTGGGTGTTCGGGTCGTCTGTCGTCTCGTGTTTGTGCAGTACAGGGCATTTTGCGGGCGCCGTCGGGCAGAAAAGAAAGGGCACCAAAAGGTAAAAACAGCCTCACAAGACCGACCGACCCTTGCAATTTAGCTGGTTTTTGTATGCTCATAATGTTATCCAGATAAGTCTCATTAATTTTGGTTGCAGAAAGGGGAAATTATCAAAGCAGCCAATAAATGTAGGGGTGTAACCGCTGATGGAGGTTCATCAAACAAAATGTAAATGATCGGATAGGGACAGCACCACAGTGATATGATCTGACTGGCGAGGTTAAAAAATACTAGGTTAAAATAAGAGGGTTGGAGCTTTCATATTCTTTGTTTGTGTTCTTTTTCCGTACATGATACATTTTGTGGTCTCTGTCATTCGCACGATCTGTAGGGAATTCAATACAATACAATGCCACTACCTACAATAAATACCAAAAATGCCAAACCAAGCTTTCTCGCAACAGAGGTGGCATCACTCAGCGGAGTATCTACTAGACCGCCTTATGCGGCGACAAGACTTGTGGGGACTCGTTGAACGGATTTTGCCTTTCTGAGAAGAGTTCGTGATCCATCGTGTAAGCGCAAAGCCGGAAATTGGCGCCCTTGGCCAAACTTGGCCAACAAGTCGAAAAGGAGCCCTGATGAGCTCACAAACACTATCATCAAGAGTTTGAGAGTTCATCGGAATGGGATTGGCAACGCCTCCGCCGCCTGGCATTTGCCGGACCGATCATTCGCCAACCCAGGCGGCAGGCTGTTTGTTTTTGTGGCTGATTGTTACGTGCGTCGTGGATCCGTACCGCTTTACTACAATGGTATTGGATCCGTCGTCCATCGACGTCGTCTCCTCCACTTACGTCCTCACACACGTCCTCTTCGTTACGGACGTGGTTGCTTCCCTCCTCCCGTACGTGTGGTGCTCGCTTGCTGCCTCGGTTGATTGTTGGTTCATTTTTTCTTCTTCGTCTCCGATACCATCATCGTCTACATCGAATCCATCGTCGTTTCACCCTTTCCGTCTTCTATTCATCATGACGGACCCCTCTTCTCCAACCCCCACCCCGTCCGATCGAGTTCGGTCTCTTCAGGCTCGCATCTCCGGTCGCGTCGCCTCCGTTCTCGGCTCCAGCGCCGCTCCGACAGCGGCAGGGGCGGGGGATTCTGCCGAAGGCCAGTATTTCACTCCGGCAGCACCACACGACGGTGAGTTCTATTCGTTGGCTGTCTTCTTGGTTGATTGTTGTTTGTCTTTCCGGGGGGGGGATGGCTCTCGAGCTGTTCTTATGGGTGAACGGTGACCGCCGAGAGGGCGGAAGTCTCGGGGTCGGGTCCGCGGTGTTGCCTGAGGTCGACGAGGCCTCGTCAGGACTCTGTTTCGGGTGGATCGGAGAGGATAGAGCTCAGCTCTCCTCGTTGCGAGAGACCTGCTATCTCGCAGGATGGTTGATGGGCCCCGCCCTCCCTCCTGATCGTGTCTTTTGGGATTTGGGAGCACGTAGAGGTACTCATATTCAAGACGTGAGGCCCTGAAGAGTTTCTATTCAAGACGCCTATCGAGAGGGCCTTGATTCTTATTTCAAGAGGGCCGGCGTCCTTTCCATTTGGGCCTATCGTCGGCAAGGTTGGAGTTTTGGACGTGTTCAGCTTGGTCCGGCCTTTGATTTGGTGTCTTCGGGCCTTTTGCACGGTCAGTTCGTGTCTGGACGAGCCTTTTCGATGGATGCAACGGTGACGCAAGGCCGACTGAAGGGAGCCTCGATCTCGGAATCCCTTGTCGGGGCGGATGGACGCTGGAAGGGGAGAGGCAGGCCCGAGGGCCTAGACCTTAGCACCCCCTTCCGCTCCTGAAGCTCCCGGCCGGGGCGGATGAGAAGCGGTGACCTCCTCGGTTTTGCGGTGCTCTCGTTCTTCTGTTGTTTTGGGAGGTTGGAGATTTGTTTGGTGTTCCACCCTGGACCCTGGAGACTCACGTCTAAGGGGGAGGAAGGGGAAGGTGGCCCTGAGCTGGCATTCCTGCGGGAATAGACTAGCAAACGGCTAACCATGTTCACCTCTTGGTCTTTGGCTTTCCAAATGTCGGGTTCAGGCAGGACTTTAGTCTTTCGGGTCAAGTTTTGCTTCAGGTCCCTCTTGTTAAGTACGGCCTCCTTATAAAATTAATATTATTATCTTGGTCTTTACTTTCGACCTAGAGGGGTTTGATTGACCGCTGGTTTTGCCCGTGGGCTGGTTCCTTTCATTGCGGTGGGAATATTGGCTAGACTGGTTTCGGCCTGACGGATTTCTATGAGGTCTTTAGCTCGGCGGTGTTAAGCGGTCACTTGGGGTGTACTTGTGTTTTTTCAGTCACCGCTCGTCTTTAAACTTAATGTGGCCTTTATGCCGTGACGCAGTCAGTCTGACTTTGAGTTTGTCGTTGTTTTCAGGGCGTGCATCGTCGGATGTCTCACGCTCAACGGGGCATACTGACAGGGCTCTAGGCTTGAGCAATCTGGCTCAGTATTTTGGCGCCATGGAGTCTGAGATAACTTCGGATCTCGGCTCTTTCTCTACTCTGAGTAATCGGTTTCGTTCGGCGACCCCTTCCTCTTTTGAAAAGGTGGATATGGAGGTCGACAGCTCCGACCCTCGTGGAGCCAACTATGGGTTTAGTAAATCTCTCAAGTCTGATCACGACCAGCCCTCTACACAGCCTGTCAAGTCAGTTGCGGAGGACGTTTCCCCATTTGAGTCTATGCCTGCCGGAAGTAGAAATGCTTTTACTGTAGTTTTGCTGGACGATCCCTCCAAGCTTTGCTTGGGCAAAGTGGGGAAGGACGGAAAGTTTTGCATGTCCACCTCGTGCAACTGCGAGTCCCACAAAACCAAGAAGGCCTCTCCAGTGACTGGTGTCTATTACCTCGTCAACAGCAAGGATCATGCATTGTCCGATACTGTGTTCATGCCCTCTGAGGTGGAGGATGATGAATTGTGGGAACAATACAAGGCTGAACCCCTGTCTACCCGTGGCTGGAATGCCCTCTTGCAGATGATCCGCCACAACAAAGCTGCGGACGTGGAGGATGTATATGGGGTAGAAGATGCCGTGGACTTGATCGAGACTACCATTGACAAGTCAGGAGTGGTCCTTCCGACAACGGCTCGTAAGCGTCGGAAGATTATTCCGTCGTCGGTTCCCTGGTCCGAGGAAGATCCCGTGGAAATCCAGGTCAAAGAAATGTCTGAATTTTTCTGCACTCTTCTACAATCCGCCGATGAGTCCATCTCTGAACTTTCAACTCACGGAGCTCGCTTGGCTGTCTTGCTGGGTACTCCCTCTGACTCAAGTGATAATTTCTCTTCGGCTTTCTTGTCTGTGGAAGCGTTGACTGGCCGCGTTGCCTCGCTGCAGCAACTGGTTACGAGCGCACGTGAGGAGTTTCGAGCGTTTGAAGCTGCGTCTGTACGCAATGAGGAGGAATTGAAGGTTAGGATCGATGGTGCTACTATCGTTGCTCAGGAAGCTCGCACCATGGCGGCCAAGGCACAGCGCATTGCAACTGCTATCGAGTCCACCGGCATTGCGGGCTCTTTCACAGACCTCACGACCCGTATCCGTTCATTGGATGATAAACATCGCAACATTTCGGCTGAGGTTGATGCTCTTTTCAAGGTTGTGGAGAGCATTGCCGATTCGCCCAGTGCGTCTACCGCTTCTGCATCAGCTGAAGAGTTTGCTGCGCTAAAAACCAACTTGTATTCCAAGGTGGACGCCCTCAAAGACTCCGCCGGTACTGGTCCGATCCAGATGGGACGTTTGAAGTTTGATGGCGTCCAGTCGTGCATGGACGCGTTGCAAAAGTGGGGTGTGACAGGGCTGATTATCCATCACATGATGGATACTATCAACCTCATGGCTTTGCTGCGCAGTCCCACCACTTACCGTGAAGAGTATCAGCAGGATACCATCATTGAGATGAAAACTGCGAAACCTTCCCAGATGATTTCGATCAGCGCTTCTTTTGAATCTGTCGTTCCCGAGTTGTTTGCTGGTGCTAAAGCGGCAGCTCGCGAGGTCTCCCACCGCAGCTCCATGGCCGGTGTGAATACCTATCAAAAGTGGGACCGTGGGGATAATCTTTCCGGTGTCAAACCTTACATTGAAAAGGGCTTGGACGATTTGGAACGCACTCTCAGCCAGCAGGTCTCGGCGTTATTCTCCTCTTATCACCCGGATTTGCGATACCTTCTGGACTTCATGCGCACAGAAGCTATTGCCATGCTGAAGGAATGGTGCGCTGACATTTCGAATCTCTTTCGACACATGTTGTATCTGTGTTTTGGGGAAAAACGGTACACAGAATCCGAGGAGAAGGAGGTGTGGGCTTATGCTTTAGTTTTCATGGAAGTTTACTTTGCGGAGTTGTACAAACATCGCTCTAAAGCTCGCCAGATTGGTTCCTACGAGTGTAATTTGATGGCAAATGGGATTGCTATGTGGGCTGTCATCCAGAGTCATAACGAGCACCGTGTCTTTCGTGGAAACCGTTACTGGGAAGATCCTCGGATCTTTCCCAAGTTGCAGGAGCATATCACCAAAAGCTATGTGCGCAAGAACGAGATTGCTGGTTTTACTACTCTGGTTTCCACCTTGCGCGATGATGTTCGGGACTTGCAGGCTGATCAACGAGACATTCGAGATGTGCTCATTCGACTGGAAGCTAAGTTGGGTCGTGTACAACAACAGTGTGGCGGGGGTGGGGATGATGGTGATGCTGGCGCAGGCGCCGCTAAGGTTGGCAAAAATGGGAAGAAACGCAAGGAAAAGCGTGCTCAGGACGGGACTTTGGAATAGGGGGGGGGGGGGGGGTAGAGGAGAGGTTTTGCGTCCGCGCTTAACAGTTAAAACTACGGTTGGTTCACACTCTCCTCGTACCTCCCCCCATTTTGAACCTAGACTATCGTCTGACCTCAATAGGCCGTCTCTGGACTCGGTTGACACATCGCGGCTTGGTACTGTTGAGGTCGTTGATGCTCCTGCATCTCTGGATGGTGTGATCCGGGGTTCCTTTGCCTTGCATCGCCCGCTCCTACGAGCTTGTGAGGTTTGGTGGACACGGCCTTCTCTTTGGGTTCCAGTGGTCCAGGCCTTGGGTTTTCCCGTCGCGAGTCTGTACGCGCGTTGGGCTCATCAAGCTCGCTACCCGCTTTAGCTCGTCGCCCGGGCGGTGTAATAGCAGCCTCCTTGGATTGTCGAGCTCCGTGTTTCGATGTATTACCATCGCCCCCAACTACACCGTTCGACCCTGTCCGCCGGGTGTGCCATCTGCCTGACGGGTCTTACGGGTCCTGGGGTTTGTTCCCAGCAAATTCTTTAGGTGCCCGGGTCACGGTACCTTCCGACTTTGCACCCTCCGGTTTTGGTCGTCGCCGTCTCACCCCGAGGGAGTTGGCCGATTTATGGAATACTCCAATTTTGCTTCAGGACGCTTTTTGTGCCTCTGACAAAGCGGCGCTCCTTCGACTCTTTTCCTTGGGTGTTCCGGCTAAGGTCCTTTCAATTGCAGCGGATTATTTGTTGGGAAACTTTTTCCGGGGGGGGTTCAGTTCTTTTGCGGCACCTCCGGACCCAAATAAACGAGCACGCCTCGATCCTTCATTGGCTGGTACAGTGAAGGATACCCCAGCTCATCCTACCCCGGAGGAACCGTCTGTGAACATGTTGGAAATGGAAGAGGAAGACGGTGATGTCATCAAGCGTGATGACGGACAAAAGGCTGATGATGCTAAGATACCGACTCACTTGTGGGAGGATTTCTTTCGGGACACAAGGCCAGCTCTCTTTGGTCCGTTGCCCCAAAATTGGCGCTATCAGCTGAAGGGATTTCGCCGTCTCGGATTAATTTTCTGGCGCAAATGCCGCCTACGCTCTTTCTGGTGGTGGGTTGCAGCAAAGATTCCAGCCAAGGTTTGGCGTCTGATGCCTGGAATATCCCAGACCGTTCAGTGGAATTCTCAGACGAGAAGCTATGAATGGCTAACGACAACGAAAGGGAAGTTTAGGTACTGTAGGTGGGCTCAAGCTATGATACAGCACAAGAAGACTGCGTCTGTATGGGAACCTGCTCGAGAATGTATACAAAAGGCAGCTGACGCGAGCTGGTGGGAATGGACTAAAGGCTCGCGTCCTTTCTTTTGGCTGTGGGAACCCTACGCTCAAAAATGGGCACAAGAAGGACAGTCTCACTACCAAGTGAAGGAACTCCCAACTTTCACCAAACCTCAAAAACCTCCCAAAACGGAAGAGGATCGAATTAAAGTTTGGAGGAAGGTGATGCCGGTCAGAGAGCGGAGATATATAGATGTAGGGGAAGTGAAATCCCTCATGCACTATTTCTACGTGCCCAAGGGCAAGAAAGACATTCGTATGGTTTACAATGGTACTGCTTCTGGTGTGAACGACTGTCTGTTTTATCCTCATTTTGGGTTGCCAACAATCCAACACGTAACTCGGTCTTTAGCCCCTGCGTATGAGCAGGCAGATCTGGACGTGGGGGAGATGTTTTTGAATTTTATGCTGGGAGAGGCTCTGCGCCCTTATTCCGGGATTGTTGTAACCCATCTGCGAACTCGCAAGACTGATTTGCCACACCACCTGCCTGAGCCTCTGGAAAAGATCCCAGACTGGGAGCTGGACAGGAAACAGGCATGGGAGCGGTGGGTTCGAAACTGGATGGGCCTAAAAGACTCACCGGGTCGGTCGGGACAAATGATGATGATTGCAAAGGAGATGGCCTACGGTGATAGGAAAGATCCTTCCAATCCTTTTCAGTGGCATAAAGTAGTGTTGAACCTCCCTGGAAGCAAATCTCGGAACCCGAAACTTCCCTGGGTATACAAGATCAGACGCGACGGGCTCATTGCTAGTGAAGCCTTCATCTATGTGGATGATTGTCGGGTCACGGCGGCCACTCGGATTCAGGCGTGGTGGGCCGCTCGTCGACTTGCCTCGACTCTAAGTAATCTGGGCCTTCAGGACGCTGCCAGGAAGAGAACTTCCCCCTCTACTCAGCCTGGGCCCTGGGCAGGGAGTGTAGCCCACACGGATGGTGGGGTATTCCTACTTGTCTCGCCTGAGAAATGGGAGAAGACCAAAGCTGT